>JAOSBL010000003.1:14978444-14990490 GCA_027568915.1 Erythroxylum roraimae | reverse complement strand
AATAATAGTAATCTCTTGATACTTTAAATTTTAATTTTTTAATTAAAAAATTAGTATTGTATCATAAACATTTGTTTGCTAATAAACTCCATAATGTTATACTTTATTCCAATCTTTTCCCTTAATATGTTTATGTATATAAAAACGTGAGAGAAATTTTAAGAAAGCATCGTCATGGTTACATGTAGTAATGGATTAGTCTGAACCTTGACTCACAAGATTTCAATTAAACTTGAACCAATTGAAAGTTTGATTAAAAACAAATATACAAGGAATGATTGATTTGGTTTTACGTAATAATAGATTGGCTTAAAGAGAGTGAAAAGTTGGAGTAATTGGTAAAGTTGCCCCTTTGCTATAGATATAAGTTCAAATGGTGGAAATAGCTTTTTTGTAAAAGTACAATAAAAAAGTTGCATACATTATGACCCTCCCTAGACTTTGTAAAGTGGGAAGCGTTGTGTATTAGGTACATTAACTTGACTTAAATCTAATTCAAAAATTTTAAAATAGACATGATATTAATCCAAAGTATGATCAAGCTCTAGAATCATCAAACTTTTAGGTAAATATATCAGAATTTATAAGCTTAAAACCAAATTTTTTTTAAAAAAAATTAGGCCCAAACATGATAATCTCAGGTTTTGTGCTTTGACTTTAGCTAAGACTGGGTGGGCTGGGTTGGATCCCTCTTACGCCTAATTTTCATCTTTATCTCACTTGGTCATATCGATTCAGTTTAATTTTAAACATAAAACATGTGTAATATTGAACGTACGTTCAAGTTCACAAATGAAGAGACTATGTTCAAGTTCACAAATTGAAGAGACTAAGTTCAAGTTCACAAATGAAGAGTCACTGCAGAAATATGAATGGGAATACCATAAATACACATTCCTTCAAAACATTGAAGTTTCTTACAGTAGCATGTATTAAGATACAAATACTAAACCACCGTGGGAAAATCCTAGAGGGAAAAAAAAAGATAAAATATAAACATTGCTTAAGGATTTCAATACAATAATTAAATATCTATATGAATGTATCAATTCATACAAAATCATCTAAACCTATTCATAACTTTTTCTCAGATCCTTTAATGTTCAAGTTGAACCACTTCTTTTTGCCTGCTTTATCCTTTCCATCTGAGTTTCCATCTTCCAAAGGACTCTCAGCTTTTGAATCTTCACCAAGAACTTTGCTTGTACTTCCATTGCTATGAGTACCAAGCGTCCTGGCTACAGTGAATGAAGCATGTATACTATCACGCTGTTTAAGCAGCTCATCCACCTGAACATGAGTTCAAACAAAACCGTTTACCAAGAAGAACAGCCTTTAAACAATCAACAATGTTAGCAATTTTAACTTGGATTAAATTGGCCAAGACCCCTGCATTCAGCAAAACACTATTAATTTCACAAAAAAACATTAAGACTACAGAAAATTTTAGAAGTTTTGGGATTGAAAATAAAAATGTTGAAATGTAGACATGAAACAGCATACGTGTGCATATCCAGATTAAATTTTACGCGTTTGTATATCCCAGAAATGCCAATAAAATGAAACACGGAAAGAGTAAATCTGGGCTTGAAACATACAGATTGCTTTTCCTGGCTGTATCTATTAGTTACTTCTTGGAAGCGTGCCAAAGCCTACAAAAGAAACTCCAATTAATTAAAAGAACAAGCATTAAAAACAAAGCTTGTAGAAACTAGATAATCTACGTTTCTGTATTCTGTCTCAAATTGGCGTAGTTCATTTCTTTTTCTCAGAATTTGAGCTTCTATCTCCTTGAGGTTCTCAGAGGTTTGTTCATATGTGTCTGCACATAGTGCTTCAATTGTGTAGGCGGCAGTCTTAAAAAAGTTATCTCCTGAAAAATTACAGCAAAAGTCAAACAACATAGAAATCTGGAAAATAATTGATTAAGATGATGCCCAAAAAAAAAATATTGTTCACACCATAGACAGCAAATATATGAGTGCCAGCTTTTAGTTCAGAAACTTCACATGGTTGAAGTCCTTCCAACCTTTTAAAGAATGCAGCATCAGGATCTTTAGCCATCGCCAACTGCTCACAAAGTGTACACAATGGTATCGTATCAAGAACAGTAAGAAGATAAATAGAAAAATCCTTAAATGCTAGAAGATAATTAGCAAATTGGAAGAGATTCACACCGCATTCACTGTTAAGTCCATCCTATACACTTGAAAATGTAGAAAATACATCCCTGCAGACGTCGCCTTGCCTGTCTTCTCACTAGCTTCCTGCAGAGGTAACAACATATTACTTTTTCGCACTTGGGTGTATTATCCAATGATATAGGTCTCCTATGAAGGGCCCAATGTAACAAGGATTTCAACGACATTATCTTTTCTTACCAAGACTATTCCTCAAAACCACTGAAAGAATGTTTCCGTACTTTTATTTCATTGATCTAATTGTACTATTCCTTGAAACCACTGAAAGAATGTTTCCTTACTTTTATTTCATTGATCTAATTCATAGTTTTCATATAATATTTAGATTTCCCTTTTCTACAATAGAAAATGCTCGTGTTCAATTTTTTTAATGATAGAGAGTTTCCGTATCCCCCCACTAATCTAGATTTTCCTGCAGAGGATATACAAAAGATGACTTTAAAATTGAGGTTTGAAATCAGCATTTATTTGTGCATCATGAAATATGAATTACCAATGTTAAATATATTATTTCTTAGGTAGTACAAACATAAAGTATACACTATAAATTCATAGTCTACTCTCACGCGAATATATTAAATTTAATAGCATGGAATTGCCTAGTAGCTTGATTGATACAAAATGAAATGCAAATAAATTGCATCTACAAGTGGTCAATTCCAGTTAAAAAAATAGAAAGCAGAAACGAGACTTTGACATAGAAAAATAGATGCACATACACTAAAAATTGGAGAAAAAGGGAGAATACCTGTAATACTAATCCATAGCCACCATTTGCATCTTGCTCAAAATAAAGTAGCTGAAAATTACACACGTCCAATAACATGCTTTAACAATTTTATAGAAGAAATTAAGCTTAGGGAACAGATAAACACTTGTGTAGGGAAAAGAAGCGGAACATAGCACAAATAATTGGAACCTTAAATTTGCTTTGTGAATTTGAAGTTACTCTCACAACAATCCCTGATTCAGCTTGTTGTTCATTTATAGTGACACCAAAGAAATGTGCACACTGTTTCTCCACCTGCATGGAAACACAAAATAAGCAGCAGGTGTAAAAGAAAATAGCTTTATCATTCATGAAAAAGACTAAAAAGACTAGGAACCTTTCCACTGATTGACGTTCCAATAGGAAGAGGCCTAACAGTGACAGTTCCATTCAGTGCTTCTTCAAGAACATTGGTAGAGATTGTAGTTTTGATGGGGACACCAAGCTTACTGTTTAAAAGAAAAAGGAATCAGACTTAATAAAAAGCTTCATATAACACAACCATCAATTGTTTCTGGTTCAAAATCACCTGAATAATGCAGCAAAGACTGTATTAACAGTTCCCAGATTAGATAAATCAATTTCCATATCCATGCTTTCAGCATCAAGAGCCTGATCATAATTTATATGATTCTACATTAGTAAATAGAAAATAACTTTCATGCAAACATGACAAAAGGAAAGAATTATCCAAAGTTATCACCTCACTAATATGATGTTATACACAAATTTAAATCCATTTGCACTCGATCACAATGTATAATAAATGAAAAGCTGCTTGGAATTTCAGAGTCTTCACTTTATATGACCAAAAATGTACAGGGAAAATAAAGTCACCATAATCTTGAAAATCTTTATGACTTATATACGCAAGAGCATATAAAAACCTACTCAAACTGGAGTTCTATAAATACTAGAAAAAAGAATAATCAAAAGTAGTTTCTAATATTTTCATTATGGTAGCAGATTAATTCCAAGATATTCAATAACTTTTTTCGTTTAAAAGAAAATTATAGTGATAGCATTCAGTTCAAGAAGTTCAAGAGCTCTGAAGAATTAGTAAGGTTCCTACGAACTTGGGCAGTCACGAGGCTGATTGAGTTCTCTTCTAAGATTGTGAGGATCAAGTTTGACATGATTTCATTTGATAGCATAAAACATGATAGGATTAAAGATATTACAAAGGACCACCTCAAGCCTCATAAAAGTCTGAGATAATTTTTTCAACACATCTGGGAAGTCCACCACATCAAACTAAAAGAAAAAACACAAAAGGAAAAGAAAATGTGGCATTAGTACCTCAAATCCTGCACTATCATACTGCCGCCTCTTTTCTGGATCAGATAGGATACTGTAGGAATATGCAACCTCTTTGAAAAGCTCTGAAGCTTCAGGACTGTTGGTATTCTTGTCTGGATGGTACCTACCCTCAATTTAAAGGTCAAGTCTAAGGACAAAAATTAAGACGGGCACCACCAGCAACATCATGATGAACAAATATACATTCAAAAAGGAAAAGGAAAAGACAAAGAGGCTAAAACAGTGAAGAGGAGACATTTTTAGAACAATGGGCAAGTTCTTTACCATATTGATAGAATAATAAAGAGGATCTTCGATGAAATGGTTCTAATAAACTTCTACTATTATTTCAATGTACATCACCTAAATGAGGGGAAAATGACTACCAAAGTGATTGCAAACACATAAAGTTTAGTGCCTGTCCAAAATAACAATAATATTTACTTGGTGTTATCATGTCAAGATAAGGTGTTTAGAATCCAAATGGGTAGTTATTCTGACAGGAGAGTAAAGACCTCTAATTGCAAGTATGTCCAACTTCTAAGGTCAAACTACACAACTCTCACAGGAGAGACGTATACACTAAAGATAGGAGAGGTCACATAGTTCATTTGGAATGAAGCAATTGGCAATAAACTGGAGTTTTTGTCAGAAGATAAAAAATATGAGCAGAAACTTACAGCAAATTTTCTTTTTTAAAGCACCTCCTTTGTCCATTCCTCTAGAAGAAATCAAAAGAGTAAATTTCTTACATATTCCTCTATTCCTTTCCTGTTGTAAATTAATCTATACAAACACGGTCAAGGGTTTATAAAACTTATTGCACCCGTATGTATTCGCAATAAAGATCTCAAATTGTTAGTTTGGGCGTGTTGGTGAAATCTAACAAAGAAAATAGTCAATGTTCTTATCCATAGGAAAAAGCATGCCTTAATTAACAACATGAAATCCTAGCAGCAAAATTCAATTTCTGACTCAATTACCATTCATCCAACTTATAAGGGTTCTGCAAGAAAAAAGGTAGAAATCAAACTCAGGTGCCCAAATTATGCTAAAAAGGAGCAAGTTAATCTGCTAACAACCAAAATGAATACTGCCCAGTAACTCAGAAAGCTACTACAACAAACAAAATTCCCAACCTTGATTCAAATTCAAACAACTTTAAGTTCCGTAGAATAACTCAAAAGAGAGAATTAAACTATACTTACTTAAGCGCAAGCTTTCTGTAAGCCGTTTTAATCTCTTGATCGGTAGAATCTCTTGACACAGACAACACCTCGTATGGGTCTCTTCGAATTGTTGGAGCTGACGTACTTTCCGCCTTCTTCGAAGCCATCACCACCTCTCGGCAATAAGCCCTCTATCTCTTCAAAATCCTTTCTTTTGTCACAAACTCTTGTTCTTGTTTTACTTCTTTTTGAAATTACTCTTTATTTAGAGATATTTGTTCGACCTTGAATCTGAAGAACCTTGAACACTTTCGCAAACAAAGTTCAGAGCTTGAACCCGATTGAAGAAACAAGATTTGGAATTTGATGAAGAATGATTAACAGTCAACTGATTTACACGCAGCTCAAAGCTATTTTTCGGATCCCTTTCCTTTGTTTCTCGGGAAAATGCGAAGAAATTTCAAATAATACAAAAGAAATATATACAAAAAAAAGAGGAAATCCCGACAAAATATTGTCAAGAACTAAGTAATGAATCATAAACAAAGATTCCAAAAGGAGGGGATTGATGTGAATACCTTATTACGGGGTTTGTTATTTGTTAAGTAGGGAATTGTACATGTAATCGAATAGATGAAGGAAGAGAGCTGCGACTGATTATGTTAAGGAACTCTTAGAAAAGGCATTTTCTTTCATTAGGCAAACCACGAATTTCTGAAATTTAAACAAAAACATTAGAATAGGATATAAACATATTGGACACAATATTGTCTTGTGTTTACGGTTTCTTGCTTTCGTATATTTATTTATTAACACTTCCATGTCTCATTTGTTCCTGCTCTTGACTTTTGAAGTGCTTCTCGTTCATTTTGAATTTTTGACGCGTCTAACTGTCAACACTATGCCTTGGAATTTTTTTTTCTAGCTTAGGCTCACATACTTTAAACCCCATCATTTACGATCAGAATATTTGGAATTTACACTAAAATTCGTTTGCAAAATGTTTAAATCAGATCTTGATTAAATGAAAATTTTGACTTTTGTAAAACAATTTCTTTTTCTGATGTGTAATTTTTTAAAAAAATTTATTAAAAGTGGACCTATATTGATGATGTGGATTGTTCCACTTCCATTTAAACGTTTGAAAGTCTGAAACGCTGCGTTTGGAAAAGCGTGGTGGCGGAGGTGCTCAGACTTTATAATCACGCCGTCACAGTCAAAGATGAGAGCTTGCAATGAAGCTGAAGTAGTAGTAGCTACTGATAAAGATGGCAACTTTTGCCTCTTTTTGGTGCTAAGTCGGAGTACATGAGGAGAAGTAAATGTGCCTAGCAAGTTAGAGAACGATTTTAGCGGCTGAGACTGCCGGAGACTGGGTTGTCGAGATACGAGCATGGAAGTTGTCATCGTTACTAAAGCTTGTTGGAACAAAATTTCCTTTTATATAGACTATTATACGCTTTTATATTACTTTTAATTGCGTGGCTCTCGTTCAATTAGTTTAGTGGATTGGTCTATGCTAAGAGATACCCTGAACTTGAAGGAGGAAATGAGCGAAACTAAAGATTGAGCAACATCACATTCAAAATCACTTCCAATTCACAGAAAAAAAAGGTCATGAATACAAATCTCCATTATTATTCAAATCTTGAGCTTGTTATGCTTCTACCAAACGAATACGGAACCTCAATGGATACTAGACACCAACATGTTAAAAGCTTAAGGTTTAGGACTATGCCCAATCTCTGCACCCGAAACCCTGTCTGAGCAGCCTTTATCTTGCTCCATCCAGCAACTCAGAATAAAGATCCACCAGTTCGATCCCTTTTTCTTATACTTTTCCAACAAAAATCTAAATGAACCCTCCTTCAAAGATGCAAACTTTATTGACATGTGGCTTGGATTCTCCGAAAAACTCTCAATTTATTCAGCTTCTGATCACCTGGGAAAATATGTAAAGATAATTTTACCTAACCCTCCACTGTCAAGGTATGTCCATTTAATGATTTAACCCTTAACACACGCACATCTTGTTGCCCATATATCCGACCTTCTTTCTCTGTGATGGGTAGAGACTAAGTAGGTATGAAAAACGGATATAAACGTTGTTTAGGTCCCTATCCTTGATTCACACTGTTTTACACCATCGCTTACGTGAAGAGCTTGAGGATAGAAGATTCAGAAACTCAGAGACATTTAGACTTCGGTGGGCAATGGCTGGAGTTATTTTGTATTTTCGATTAACTTTCCCCTGCTATATACGTGCATGTATCTTACGTAAATTTGCATGAGATGCATGCCATATTGTTGCTGTTATTGTTTCATTTGGTATCAGAGCCTGAGTAATGCCTCTGCCTTGCTTATGAACCGTTAAAGACATGTCTCTGTTATACTCTGTTTTGTTGAATTTTCTGCCGAGATACATGAGTTGAGGTTGTTGAATTTTTTCAACGTTTTGTACCTTTTGGAGACGTTGGAATCGTGTTTTTGTGCTCCATGGAGCACTCGACGTCTGGTCCATGAGGGAGGAGGAGGGACGATAACCGAAGGTGAGAGCTTCGGGCGTCGCCATCCATGCAACGTCGCATGGGTGGCTCTCCGACGTCTCACGCACATCATATGGTCGACGTCGTCCCATTGCCGGCCTCCATACAACCTCCGGCGTCCTCTATTGGTCTGGAGCATCGGGACTCCGACAGGTTCTAGCCGGGTCACACCTGACCCGGTTGGAGGTTGAAGACGACGTGATTTTTTTCTTTTTTTGTTTTTAATAAAAAATATTTATTAATATTAATTTTGTTAATATTAATGATAAAATGGGTTAATCAGGACCTAACCCTTATATTGTGCTTTTAATTATAAAATCATTTTGGCATTAATATTTTATGAAAAATATAAATTTTTTAATATGTATGTCTTATGTTAGCATTTAAGTTTTTGACATGCATATTATAATTGTTTAATTTTGCACAAATTACATGTGATTAATTGAAAATTTTGTGTGTATAAATTCATGATTATTATACATGCAAAATTAGATTAAATATTTTGTGCATTATTATTTGATTTAGTTGCATTATTTATTAATTGACGCAAATATTTAGGATTTAAATTTAAAGCTTAAGATAATGTTAGTGATTATATAATTTTAATTAATTGGGAGTAGCCACAGCATCGCAAATTAATTACAATTATATGTTTAGTTTTAAGATCACATTAAATCATTAATTGCAATTAATTATACGTGATATGATAAAATCTACCCACAAGAATTTTGTTATATTTGTATGATTAATTAGGATAAAATATCAAATTATATTTCTTAATCTACCCACAGGAATTAAGAAAAGGAACATAATTTAATAGTTTTGTCATAAAGTTTCGGATGAATCTAATTGAGTAGAACTTTGGCCCACAGGGAAGTCTTATGTCACTAGATTCATCTGTTAAATGCATGATTTACATTGGTAAACCATGAATTATTATTGGTCTCGAAATATATATAACGAGCATATATTTTTTATTTTTCAATTTGCAGTTACTCAAATAGTTAATATTTCTGATATTAAGTGTGATATTTCCGAATTGAGAGATGACAACTATAAAGTGTAGAAGGAGAGAATTCTGCTTCATTTGGGCTAGATGGATATAGACTATGCTATTAGGAAGAACGAACCACCGAGTATGAATGAGACCAGCATTCCAGAAGCTGTTGCTTTTTATGAAAAGTGGGAGAGATCTAATCGTCTCTTCGTGATGTTCATAAAGACTAAGATATCTGCTAGCATTTGTAGTTCTGTTGAACAACATAGTAATGTGAGAGATTTATTAAAGGCCATTGATGAGCAATTTGCTACATCTGATAAGGCCCTTGCCAGCACTTTGATTATGCAGTTGTCATCCTTGAGGCTCACTGGGATAAAGGGTGTACGTGATCATATCATGCGTATGAGGGATATAGCGGCTAAGCTGAAAGCGTTGGAGGTTACTATATCGGAATCTTTCCTGGTGCATTACATTCTGTGCACTTTGCCTCAACAATACGGTCTTTTCATGATCTCTTATAACACACATAAGGATAAGTGGTCAATCAATGAACTATTGACCATGTGTGTGCAAGAAGAAGAGAGGTTGTTGATGGAAGAGGATGAAAGGGTCAATTTGATAGTTTCAGGAAAGAAGAGGCAGGATGACGCCAAAAATAAGGGAAAAGGGAAAGTTGCTCCTCAATTCGATATAAAGAAGCCGTCAAAGTGTTTCTTCTGCAAGAAGAGGGGACACATAAAGAAAGACTGCGCTAAATTTAAGGACTGGCTCGAGAAGAAAGGTACCCAAATTTCATTTGTTTGTTATGAGTCTAATATGGTTAGTGTTAATCATAACACATGGTAGATTGATTCTAGTTCTACAATCCATGTTTCGAATACCTTGTAGGGTATGCAAAACCTACGGAAGCCGATAGGATGTGAACAATTCATCTATTTAAGATGCAAGACGAGTTCATATGTGGAAGCCATCAGCACTTGCAGTTTGTTTTTGAGCAGTGGCTTTATTTTGTGCTTGGAGAAGACCTTTTATGTTCCAAATTTCTCTAGAAATTTGATTTTTGTATCAAGACTTGTATCTTTTAGTTTTTTCTTTAACTTTTCATGTTCTGGTTTCAGTTTATGTAATGGATCTAAAGTTATTGGTTATGATACATTATCTGATGGTCTTTATTTCCTTCAGTTACAAAATGATGATGCCTATAATTCGATGCATGTCACTGCTAGATTGAAACGATGTGTTGTGAATGAAGAATCCTCTATTTTGTGGCATCGTAGATTAGGACACATCTCCATTGAGAGAATTAAGAGATTAGGAAATGAAGGAGTACTTAGTACTTTGGATTTTGTTGACTTTGAGACTTGCGTGGATTGCATTAAGGGTAAGCAAATTAACAAGTCTAAAAGGGGTGCCAAGAGGAGTACAAACCTGTTAGAAATCATAAATACAGATATTTGTTGTCCAGACATGGACGTAAGCGAAATACTTTATCACCTTCATAGACAACTATTCGCGATATATGTATCTCTACTTACTTCGCTCTAAGGACAAAGCTTTGGATTCCTTTAAAACATTTAAGGCTGAAGTGGAGGATCATTGTGAAAAACTAATTAAAATCGTGAGGGTAGATAGAGGTGGAGAGTACTATGGTAGATACACTGAAAGTAGACAAGCACCTGGTCCTTTTGCGAAGTTTCTTCAGGAACATAGGATTATTGCCCAGTACACCATGCCTGGTTCTCCAAATCAGAATGGTGTGGCAGAAAGAAGAAACTGAACCTTAATGGACATGGTGAGAAGTATGAGGAATAACACAAAACTTCCTCAATTCCTATGGACTGTAGCTCTAAAGACGGCTGTGTATATATTAAACTGGGTTCTAACCAAGGTTGTCTCTAAGACACCTTTTGAGTTATTTAAGGGTTGAAAACCGAGTCTGAGGCATATACGCGCTTGGGGATGCCCGTCTGAAGTGAGAATTTACAACCCACAGGAGAAGAAGCTAGACCCAATGACCATTAGTAGGTATTTCATTGGATATACTGAAAGGTCTAAGGGGTATAGATTCTATTGTCCATCTCATAGCACTATAATTGTGGAATCAAGAAATGCAAAATTTCTTAAGAATGACTTGATCAGTGCGAGTAGTCATTTTCCAGACATAGTTTCTGAAAGTGGCCATTATGAAGCTCAACCCTCTAGTTTAAGTGATAGATTGATTGTCATTCACACCCCTCAAGTTCAAACGGGTGTGGAACAACCAGTTACTGAAGTTTCACAAGCTGTTAATACTAATCCAGGAGATCAAGTTGTAAATGAGGAACAACCAGAAATTGTTGAGCAACCAGTTGAACAACAAGTTGAGTAACAAGTTTCTCGTAAGGATGATAATGCAACATTGAGGAGATCCACTAGGGTTAGAAGGTCAGCAATATCTAGTGATTATATCGTGTATCTACAAGAGTTATATTACAACGTTGGAGCCAAAAATGATCCTGAAACGTTTTTACAGGCCATGAGTTCTATGGAATCGAACTTATGGTACAATGTTATGAAGGATGGGATGGATTCTATGGCATCTAATCAAGTCTGGGATCTTGTTGAGTTGCCAAATGGTGTGAAAACCATTGGATATAAATGGGTATTTGATCGCGCGTCGTAACGCTAATCAAAATTAAAATAACTAGACTACTACTGTAGAGTGGTGAGTCTAGGCCGATCCCACAGAGAGTGCGTGTAAAGTTTATGAAATGAAATTAACCGGTGTTTACACGTAATGGGGGGGTTTTGGATTTTTGAAAGGAAAAATAAAAATAAAACTAACTAATAAAAACAAATTAAAGAAAACATGCAAAAATGATAAATGTGGGGAATTTGGTAGGAACCCGGTTCTTTGGTTAAATCTGGGCCTACACCCTGATTAAGCATAATTTATTATTCTGTTGTTCTTTAACCTCTCCTAGAAACTATTAATCGTGGGTTAAAAATTAACCCGAGTTTTTCCTTAGGTTTTGTCTAATCAAGATACGATCGTTGATTAAACCTAACCACCGAACAACCTA
>JAOSBL010000003.1:14962333-14972712 GCA_027568915.1 Erythroxylum roraimae | reverse complement strand
CTAGGCTAGAAAACATGGCTTGTTCAGGCACGATTTATTGTCACCTATGAGCACAAAATAGAGATAAAAGCATATAGAGTATGGCATATTCCAAGAAATCACCTTAACCACTATCGGTTCATCTTCTTCCTCTAATACCATAAGTGTTGGGCACCCCGCCCTCGTGAGACAAGTGCCTAACGTCCTAAGTGACATCCAAATGCGCATCCCATAAGGCAGCGTGCCCCCACCAGTCAGTCATCATAATCAAACCTGTTTCTCCTATTTTAGAACAACTTTTTATAAACTTCAAATCAGAATTTCAATTTGACTTCTTCAGCTCCGATGTCTAAAAATTTCATACTTTATATCATTAGAAAGCTAGAAAGATAAGCTACAACTTTTATGAAGATAACTTTTGCTAATTCTACCTAGATCGATACAGTTTTTCCTTTGAGTTCAGAATATAATTTCTACACCTATGAAAGCTTGCAAAATGCAATATCTTTTCCTATCAATTCAACTACTAAGTACTTTTTGTTAAACTCTCAAGTTTCAAGTCATTTGATTTATTACCTACATCCAATTCTCATCATCCATAAAATCCTATCTTTCATTTCCATAACCTCTCACTTATAAGTAACAACCTTTCGCATTCAAAATTTATCATCTAAAATTGATAACTTCCTCAAGTGTACCTAATTCTAACTTAACCTCATCCTTAATTAATTCATATTTCAGCTCCACCTTATCCATGCACAAATTCACATTTCAACTTAACAATCATCCATACACAAATTCATATTTCATTAGCATCATAGAATAAGAGTTTATACAAAGCTTTAATGTGCATTTCAAGCCACAATATATCAATATCTCAAAATCCCAAAATACAAAAAGATACATGAATAGTAATTTGCTCAAAATGCAACTAAAGCCTTGTGGTTACAAATCTAGCTTAAAATACAAAAAGATGCAAATTTTGGAGTGATGCCTCGATTCTCTTTCACTCGATCTCTTGCTAGTCACCTAAAGATAGGAAGGAATAGGGTTGAGCTTGACAAGCTTATGGGTAACAATTTTATAATAAGAAACAAGCAAAAACCCTTGAAATATTTATTTCTATGGCAAAATTCACATTGAAATCCATGCGACACATATTTCCCAAATTCACAACTTATCAAGCAATTCGTAAACATTAAGAATAATGAATTCATCAAACTTGTCACAAATCATAAACAGATAAACACATCGGAATGGTTTAGGTGGATCCAAAAATAGAACGTACTACACATTTTTACATAGTGGTCTTGTGTAGCTGTGAACTTAGGGGAGTCCATGAAGAAGCTCTATGCCACTAGTGGGCAGGTGGGAGAAGCCTTTTGTCAAAGTGCACTTGACTTAACTTAGGGGACCACCACATACCCACATAATCATGCATATCACATCTTGTAAACATATTGCCCAAACTGGCACATTTCTGAAAAGTGATTTCATAACCATAGAATCTTTTCAAAAATTATTTTCACATTCTTTTTTATAAATCATCAACACAATATCCACATACCAAACTCATAGCACTTTTTCAAAACATTCAAAGAGCAATAAAATGCACATTTATAACACAATTGAAAACATTTACCTTTCTTGATTTGGAAGAAAACATTAATGGCTTATTACTCAATTATAAAAATGTAACCCACCTTGAATTTCCTTGCTTTAAACTTACTCAAAATACCTCTCCTCTTGCTCCTCTTGCCTTTCTTGATTTCCTTTTCATAGGCAAAAATCCCACATTCAACAAGGTTGCAAAATTGAAAACCCACAAGGCAAATTTACTAAAATTGATCCTAGAATACCTAAACCCATGCATTTCTTAAGCTTCGTGAACGAAAATCCCTTCCAAAATCCAAAGGATTAAAAATGCTCTTACCTTAAATCTTCACCAAAAGAAGAGCTTCTTGGGTCTAATGGAAGCTCTTCTCTTCCTCTACCTTTTTCTCTTCTTGAACCACCTTAAAATCTCTCTTAAAGGCTAAGAAAAATCGAAACCTAACTTATTTTCTCTTCTTTTCTCTCTTCTCCACCGAAACTCTCTTTTCCTCTCTTTGTTTTCATTATTTTCTTCTTCTCTCCCACAAATCACGTTTTTTGCTTCTTCAATTGCAAGACAACACTCAATTCTTCCATTTATGCCCTTAATGAGTGAGAAATGTCCAATTTGCCCTTCCTTATAAGCCTTATAACTTTAATGCTTAAGTAATCTTCCAAAAATGCCCTTGAACCTTCTTATAACCTAAACACTTTAATTCCATTAACCCATGCAATAAATCCTACTAGCTTTGAGATAATTAAATAACTACAAAATAATTAATCTATCAAAACCACAAAAATTATTTAAATCATACTTACCTTCAATGAAAAAATTTTTGGGGGCCAACAGCCTCTGTGGATACAAATCTAAAAATTTTATAAAGAGATAAGTTAAAATACAAGGCATTCAATTGATGTAGCAGTTGGAGGGATGTTGAATAATAAGACACGTGAAGTGGAACAAGAGTTGATAGAGTACATGGCCATGAAGAATTGTCAATGGTGCTCAGTTAGACAACAGACAAGTAATAGGCCATCTGGAGTATATGAAGTAGATGCAGTAACGAGACTGGCAAGTCAAGTAGAAGCCTTGAGTAAGAAGATACACAACATTACTATGGCTCCATAGGGAAGAGTGATGTAGTGTGAGTTGTGTGGGATAGATCACACAAGACAAGATTGTCAATTAGATCAACCCGAATAAGTAGATTATTTGGGGAACGCTCCAAGATATCAAAATAACCTCTAGAGTAACATATGTAATCTAGGATGGAGGAACCACCCTAACTTCTTATGGGGAAATTAGGGATAACAAAGGAACAACCCTCTACCTAGATTTCAAGCACAAACATCATATCTAAGGAAACTGAGTATGGATGAGATAATATTGAAACTTATTTAGGATTTAAAGGCAAAGCATTAGCAAACAGAAGCATCCATACGAAACTTGGAAATAAAATTTGACTAACTGGCAAAATCAGTGGGGAAGAGACCTAAAAGGAGTTTGTCAAGCACAATTGAAGCAAATAAGAGGGAAAGGATGATGGCAATCACCCAATCCAATGTGAAGAAGCTCTTTAAGGAAGAAGATAAAGAAGTGACTACTGAGGATCACTCTGAAACTATTAGTGAACCTACTCTGAAGCAAGTCAAGCAATCCCAACCTCCTATTCCGAACTCGTTCAACCCAAGTGGAAAGAAATGGAAGAAGAGTTAGATTATGTCATTGAATTTTTGAAGAAACTTAAGGAAGAGTTTCCTTATGATAAACTCCTTCTGCATAGACCAAAGAGATCTAAATTATTAGAAAAGATCTCATCAAATAGAGAGGAATCAAAGAAGTTGGAGAAGGAAGAGTCAAACAAAGAGAGCTTCAACGAAGTGGCAACACTACCCTAAAAATAAACTAACCCAGTGAATTTTTATATTCCTTGTACTATTAGTAGTATTAAATTCGATAAGGCTTTTGTGAACTTAGGATTCGGAATTAATTTGATGCCTTACACATTAAGCAAAAAGATGAAATTAGATGAATTAACACCAACTAGGATGTGTGTGCAATTGGTAGATAGATCACTTCACCATCCTAGGGGCATAATCAAGGATATGCCAGTAAAAGTAGACAAATTCACCTTCCCAACTGATTTCACCATTTTGGACATAGATGAGGATATAGAAACACCCGTCGTCCTTGGGTGACCATTCTTAGTTGCCGTCAAGTATTTTATAGACTTTGATAGAGGCAAGTTTGTAGCACCCCACTCTCATAGGACATATCCCTGAACATACCGACAGTATTCGAGAACATACTCCATGAGGGTGGTATGCTAGAACAGTCAACAATCAAACTCATTACAAATTTTTCAAAACAATGCATGCATATGAAGAAAATCAATAATCAATTTTGGCCCATTTTATTCATAAACATTTTCAATCACAAGAGTTACAACCATTATACAACTCATCAAAATTTTACTAGTCACTTGGGCCCATTTCAAATACAAAACATTTTAGTTATAATGTCATTACATTACAAAATCACTCATATACACATTGTAAGTGACACACCAAGTCATGGGTATGACACAATGACACCTTACCATTTAACCTAGCTTTTTAATATAAAATCGAGAGAACATGTGACGAAAAGGGTAATGAAAGGTTTTGGGTGTTTTTGTTTGGGAGAAGAAGAAAACGTCGGGAGAGAATGAAGAGGGAAAAAGAAGCTCTCAATTGTGAGAGACCCATAGATGGGTAGCTTCCCGATGTCGATTCAGAGGTGACATCGACGCTGACGACCTAGTTAAGCATTCCTTTATTGTATTTGTTGTTTCTTTCTCTTCTTCTGAATTGATTGTGTTATCCTATGGATATGGATTTGGGTTTTGTGTATGAAAGATCGTATTATTGTATAGTTCGATTGTTTGTGCATGAACCTATAGCTAAAATTTCAATATAATCCATAATTTTTATATTTTAGATTCATTTGTAGCTACAAATGGTTCATAATCATTATGAATAACATAGGTTGAATAACCTGAGCATATGTGGTTATTGCTTAGATTAATCGATTTTCCTAATTTGTAATGCAACTACCTAGTTGAATTTAGAGATCGTATCCTAGGTTATTCGGTAGTTAGGTTTAATTAACAATAGTATCTTAATTAAACACGATCTAAGGGAAGATTCAGGTTAATTGAGCTTATCATTAACCTATGATTAATAGTTCAAAGAGAGGGAAAAGAGCAAAAATTCAGTGAAATATGTTTAATTAAGGTATAGATTGAGATTGAACTAAAGAATCGGACTCCTAAAGAATTCACCACTTTTATCTTTTTTGCATGTTTTCTTTAATTTTCTTTTGTTAGTTAGTTTTGTTTTATTTTCTTATTTTAAATCAAACTAAACCCCCCTCCAAAACCTAAATACTGATTAATTTCATTTCAAAGGCTAGCCGAACACTTTCTGTGGGATCGACCTAGATTCACTACTATTATAGTAATAGGTCTAGTTTATTTTATGTAGCGTTATCATGCGCTGTTGTCAAATTTTAGCGTCGTTGCTGGGGAGTACAGTGTTTTAGTTTTTGTTCTTGATTTTAATTGGTGTTTTGTACAAATGTGTTTGCGATTTGTTTCTTTTTGGTTATTTTTTATCTTTTCGCTTTTTGTTTAATGTTTACTGTGTTAAAAAAATATTCATGGACGGAAGTAACTTTTTCTATGACCCCTATTTCCATTGTTATGATCAATTTTGGACTGATCAAACAAACTTTAGTTATGGATGGGATAATCAACCAAATTACTTCCATGATAGTTGATAGGATGCACAGTAATTCCCGTATAGACTAGAAGTTTCTTATCATGACTTAGGTACATCTTTGGAAGACTTGCTTAATATTATGAGTGCTAACAATATTCTATTTCAATAAAGTATACAACAGTTCTAGTAGGAACTAATGCAAGTCCATGAAGATACAATGTCTAGACTCCAAAACGTGGTAAGCCAGATAGGTTAGATGACAATGAGGATCGAACGCTTAGAATCACAAAAAGAAGAGGAGCAGCTATATCAACCCGATGTGTACCTAGTGGACAATAGTGCGGAGATCTTACAAAGTGATGAGGAGCTTGAGAATCTTAAGTGTAATACTTAAAGAATTACTTGTGTGGAAGAAGTGGAGGTAGAGCTCAAGCCAAAAAAATGATATATCTTTTAGCTCGGAGGTAAATACTGAGTTCCAATTTGCTGTGAAGACTAACTTTTACCTTTACCTAGTAGGTTAGATAAATTAAACAAGAATGAACAAGGTGAAAAGTGATTCGAAATATTTCCCGAGAGCATGGACGCATTAGAGATTAGATGTTTGAAGATAAGGAAGAAATTATACGTGAATGATCAACGATTAAGACCGTATCCTAAAGAACTTCATATGGAGGAAGCACATATGACACCTGAAGATCACAATTTTGTGATGTGATAGAAAAACATGGAGTGGAGCCAGTGACACTAAATAAAGGCATTTCTTGGTAAGCAACCCAGGGGAAGTAAATTTCTTTTCTTTTACTTTTTCGCACTAGTTAGGATATGTATGTTTGTTTCTATGTTGGTTTGTTTCTTGCTTGTTTAAAGTTTTTTAATCAAAATGAGAGAGAATAAAACAAAAAAAACAAATATTTTCTCATTTTTATTGCTTCTAGGATTATATAATCATGACTAGAGAATGAATTGACTAGAGAATTTCATGGCAAATTTAGCATGTACTTTTGCTCTTGTGATTGGTTAATCTGCATTATCTTTAGAAGAGTAATGACTAGTGATAGACAAAACCGGTGAGATTTTGAGCCTTTATAAAGTGACACATCCATATCAGTCTTATTATCTTTGTTTATTTGTGACCTTCATGATATGTACATTCTAACTTTGCTTTGATTTTCTATTCAAGATCACATTTTTATCATATGCATTAACATGGATATGATTAGGCATTCTTTATTTCATGAACTGCATTAGCCAAATAGCCTACCCATTAGATGATTTTCCTTTTGATAAGCCCCCTTAAGCTTTATTAGTCATCCTTTTTGTATTAACCACATTACATGCTTTAAGCCTAACCAAATGTCCTTCCCAGGCCTTAAAACTAGTGGAACATTTGTTGATTACTGAATTTGTGGATATACAAAATTATAAGTGTAGAGGTGTGCATATATGTGGGTTGGTTATAATGTTGAGACGTTATTTTATGTCATATCATTGAAATTCCCATGTTGACGTAGTTTCTTTCATGTTAATATAAAAGAAGAAAGAAAGAAAAAGAAAGGAAAAGAAAAAGTAAAAAGAAGAAAGAAACAAAAAGAAACAAAATTTTTTTAAATAAATGTATCAAGGAGGAAGTGCATATTTGTTAAAAAGTCACTTATGATTAATCTTTCCTACTAAAGTTGTATTGAATGGTTACTTGAGTATATTGGATATGAGGTGGATGTTGGTTTCAATGGTCATTCCCTATGGTTACAAAGTCTTGTTTATGATCAACTTTTATGATTGATTTATGCTTCATGTGGTTTGTGTGTGAGAGCTCGAGTTTGACCGGTGAAACATCATTTTTGCATTCATCATGGTTGATGTACACAATTGTTAGTTTTTGCACGTCATGTTACATTAAATGTTACTTTTGCTTCACTAGCTTTAATGGCTTTCATACTACTTGACCCAAATACATCTCACCTTACCTTTTCCCACATTATAACCTTGCAAAGTCCTTTGATCCATGATTTTGCACGTGAATCTTAGTGGTGGAGAAATGAAATGATACACAAAGTTGTGGAATGTCTTGATTGTTAATGCTGTTGTGTATCCGAGAATACATCTTCTTTAAACACATTCTCCAAGTCTACCATTAGATTGTTCAAGTTATAAAGATGATGATTGTTGATTCATCATGAGTAAAAGCATTGAATGTTGAATTCTTGCTATGATTTTTTAAAGTCATTCATCTTTTCTTATGATTGTATTTTTAGAAAATATAGGAAATGAGTAAATGTTTTGAGTCTATGATCTTAATTTTGATGTTTTGCCCAAGGACAATCAAAAGCTAAGTGTGGGGGAAATTAAAATGTTCTTAAGTGATTATAACTTTAGTATATAACACTTAGTGATTATTGGCTAACAAAATGCTTAAGATACTCACTTTGACTCATATGTAAT
This sequence comes from Erythroxylum roraimae, assembly GCA_027568915.1. Lineage (NCBI taxonomy): Eukaryota > Viridiplantae > Streptophyta > Magnoliopsida > Malpighiales > Erythroxylaceae > Erythroxylum > Erythroxylum roraimae. Next base: position 14,964,933 of record JAOSBL010000003.1, on the reverse strand, counting down.
TTTAGGCGCAATTCAGAAGCGAAAAGGCTAAAATGAGTTGAAAGCACTATATTTGAGGCATTTTCTAAAGATTCACAATCCTTTGTCTTTATGGAGCAAGAAGAAGAAGAATAAAAGGAAAAGAAGACAAGTAAATTCCAAGAAAGATGAGACATATGTTGAAAATACAAAGAAGAAGAAGATTAGAGCAAGAAGAAGACAAGAAAACAAAAAGGAACAAATAGAGGAGGACTCACGACCAAGACATTAACTTGTCACAGCTATGAGCATTGACTCACGACAATGACAAGGTATCTCACAACTGTGAGACACCACTCACAGCCGTGAGAAGGGTCTCATAGTCATAAGAAGGTGTGTCACACCCATGACACACCAAGTCACAGGTGTGACACAATGAAACCTCACCATTTAACCTAGCTTTCTAATATATTATCGAGATGTTTAATGTGTGTAAGTTTTAATAAATACCCTCGATAATCCATAAGAGCATGGTTCGTTCGCATAGTACCTAAGGTGTCGATCCCATGAGAAGGGATAATCTACTCCTAAAATCTAAGGCCAAAATAAATAGCAGAAATTCAAAATGTAACGAAACTAAAACAAGAATTCAATTCAATCAAATCAAATCAAATTAGAAATCAAAAACGAAAATATTAATAATTTAGCAATTGCAACAAATACCTAAGAATCAACCTAAGGGAATTACCAATTGAAAGAAAACAAATTTTACCTATCCTTAACGCTAACCTAATCGATTATGAATTACTAGATTATTGGTTCTAGATAATCCTAGGGTTAATTATTCTCTCTCGAGTTATAACCAATAACCCTAAATAATAAAACCTAATCAGATTATGGAAATTGCGATCTCTCGATGAACAACCTACCCAAAACCCCAATTGAATTTGAAGTTGTCTAATAAACTATCGGAAACCTATACAAGATCTCTTTTTGCACAATTTACCGATTTGATTTAATTCTTGTTCTATTAAAGCACCTAACTCTCGTTAACTCAATTTAATTATTTTTCATTCCATTCACCCTCTCAGTTTATTATCAATTTATACAAATCTAGAATTAAACCACAACAAATCCAATAACACATAAACAATCAAATTTCATTAATTCAAAGACAAAACTCTGAAGGTGAGTTTAGAAAATCTCAACATTCAAAATCCTATCATCAAACTATTATTCCCAATTCTATACAATAATAAAAATGGAAAATAAATAGGAAATATGATCTAAACGCATGATGGGATGCAGCGACATCGGAAAACTCCTTATTTGGGAAGTATGTCGAGTTAACTTCTTCTCCACTTCTCTCTTCCTTCTTCTCTTTCTCAATCTCTCGATGAATTCTCTCTAGGGTTTCTTCAAGGTGGCCAATGTTAAAAGCTTTTTCTACCTCTTTTTCTTGTTCTTTAAATATCCTTTATGTTATAATCAGCCTTAGGGTTTTTCTAGAATCAAAAAATCCCTCAAAACTTGACGTTTTTGAGTATTTGCGTGTCTGCCCAATGTAGGCCACGGCTGTGGCCCTGCAGGCCATGATCATGGGCCACATCCGAGCCTTCTGCCACGATCGTGGCATGCAGGCCACGATTATAGGCCATGTCTTGGGCTTTTGTCATTATCGTGACATATGGGCCATGATCATGAGCCAACTCTGGTGATTCTGTCACGATCGTGACCTATTGTGCGACGATTGTGGGCTGTTGTTTAGGCCTGAATGTCTCTGAAACTTCTTCGTTCTTCGATGTTGACCTTGAAACACTGGCAAACACATTAAGGTTCCTTAAAAACATAATATTTAAGCTCAAAGACTTGTACTAAACCATAAAAATACTTAAACACAAATAATTAACAAACTTACACAATTCTAACCTAAACACATAATAAACGATTGAATTAACAATTAAATACATATTAAACTAAGCCATAAAATACGATGTAACTTACACTTATTAACATCCCCACACTTAAGTGTTTGCTTGTCCTCAAGCCACAAAAAAACAACAATTACTTAAAAATCATAAAGCACACAATGTAATAATGAGACAATGGCTTTAACTTCATGAAATAAATTTAACTTTAAACACAATCATTTAAGTTATTTCAAATCATTATCATGCAAAATCCACATCTAGGGGCTCCGGACTAAATATACATATTAATCAAAACTCAAATGTTAAGTTATTCACCCTTTTCAATTATACACACACATTAATAATTCTTTGGTCATTCAAACTCTGTAGCTACTCCGAAGTACGTGTTCATGAAAAGTCAAGCTATTTACAAGTTCGGTAGGGTTTATTAGAAAACACATGTTTTAAATTTTTTTATTTTTATTGAACATGGACCTAATCTTTTACTCGGAGGCAAACATTGGTGATGAATGTCTGTAACATCCCACCCCCTACTAGAAGGGTAAAATAGTAAATTTGGCATAGGATGATATTGATAGGGCTTTGTCTATGCATACTGCTACTAGTGATCAGTGAATTTGTGCACATGAAATTGCTGGTCATGCATTCATGATATTCCCGGTAATTGGGCCTAAACGGCATTTTATTGTGTTTCACGTGGTTATTGGGTTT
>JAOSBL010000003.1:14910904-14921403 GCA_027568915.1 Erythroxylum roraimae | reverse complement strand
TAGCAATAAAAGAAGCTCTCATCCTTTTCATTTGATTCATAGTGACATATGGGGTCCCTCTACTATACCTAATGTCTTTGGGGTTCGTTGGGTTGTATCCTTAATTGATGATTGCACTCAGGTAACATGGCTCTTTCTTCTTAAACAAAATCTGAAGTTAGCCTTGTTATACCTAATTTTCACTCTATGATTCAAAACCAATTTGGGGTTAAAATAAAAAGCTTTAGGACAGACAATGCCAGAGACTACTTCAACCAAACTTTGTCACCTTTCTTTCAATCACAGGGCATTATCCATGATTCACCATGTGTTAACATACCTCAACAAAACGGGGTAGCAGAAAGGAAAAATGGGCACTTACTCAACACCACCCGAACCTTACTCTTTCAAGGGAATGTCCCTAAATCCTATTGGGGAGAGGCAGTTCTTACAGCCATATACATGATAAATAGACTTCCATCACGTGTGTTAGACAACAAAAGCCCCATAGAAATTCTTATTCGCTTCTACCCACTCTTAAGAACCTCAAATGGCCTCACACCTAGGGTATTTGGATGCACCGCCTTTGTTCATGTTCATAACTAACATAGAGACAAACTAGACCCCCAAGCCATCAAATGTGTCTTCCTCGATTACTCACCTACTCAAAAGGGATACAGGTGTTACAATCCGTCATCTAGGAAATTTTATATCTCTATAGATGTCATCTTCATAGAAAATACACCTTTCTTCTCCAAGTACTCTCTTCAGGGGGAGATTTCAATGATGAAAGATAGCACTTATGAGTCCTTCAAACCACTTAAAACCCTTGACCTTCCTCCTGCTCTAGCTCGTAGTGTTGAAACTACCTAGCCTTCTGAACCAATTATATCTGAGTTTCCCAATTCTACTACTAAACCTATGTCATCACATGTCCCAACCAGCGTTACTCAACTAACACAGGTCCAAGAATCCAACTCAGACTCTGGAAATGAAATCATGGTAAGATCCGACTCACCTTTACACACAATTTTTTGAACCTATTTCTGTTAGGAAAGGAACTAGAGAATGCACTAAACGACTACTTTATCCTCTATCTCACTATGTTTCTCTTAAGCGTCTGTCACCAACCTACCAAAACTTCATTATGAGTTTAAATACCATTACTATCCCTAACACCGTTTCTGAGGCATTGTCAAAAAGGGAATGGAGGGATGCTATGAGCGAGGAGATAAATGCATTGGAAAAGAATAGTACATGGGAGATTGTTGATAAACTGAAAGGAAAAAACATTGTTGACTGTAAGTGGATTTTCACACCCAAATGTAAGGCTGATGGATCTCTTGAGAGATATAAAGCTAGATTGGTGGCCCAAGGGTACACTCAAACTTATGGTATTGATTATTAACAGATTTTTGCCCCAGTTGCAAAGATGAACACTATGAGAATTCTGTTATCATTGGCTGCCCACTTTAATTGGCAGCTCCTGCAATATGATGATAAGAATGCATTTCTCCATGGAGACTTAAATGAAGAATCTATATGAACATCCCACTAGGATTTGAGGGAGACACGGGTAACAAAGTTTGCAAGCTGAGGAAGGCCCTTTATGGGTTAAAACAATCTCCTAGAGCTTAGTTTGGGAGATTTGCAAAAGTCATGAGGGAGTCTAGGTATGAACAAAGCCAAGGTGATCACACTCTCTTCATCAAACATTTGGCTGCAGGGGGAGTTATTGCACTTCTAGTCAACGTGGATGACATCATAGTGACTGGAAATGATGAGAAAGAGAAGCATGAATTGAAGTAATGACTAGTAAAAGAGTTTGAGATAAAAGAACTTGGGTAATTAAGGTACTTTCTTGGTATTGAGGTGGCATATTCCACACAAGGGATTTTTATATCTCAACAGAAGTATGTGACTAATTTGTTGGTAGAAATAGGGAAGATTGGGTGTAAGCTAGTCTCTACACCAATGGATCCAAACCATAAGTTGGGAGAAGCTAAAGAAGAACCAGCTGTTGATAAAAGGATTTATCAAAGACTAGTTGGTAGACTCATATATCTTGCTCACATTTGGCTAGACATAGCATACTCGGTTAGCATGATCAGTCAATTTATGCATGATCCAAGAGAGCCTTATCTTCAAGCTGCTTATAGGGTGCTACATTACTTGAAAGGCAGTCCGGGAAAAGGAATTTTGTTCAAGAAAAACAATACTGTTGCTCTAGAAGCTTACACCGACTATGCAGGTTCCATAGTGGATAGAAGATCAACTACAGGGTATTGTACGTTTCTTGGAGGAAATTTGGTAACGTGGAGGAGCAAGAAGTAGAATGTGGTGACAAGGTCATCTGCAGAATCATAATTTAGGGCTATTGCTTAAGGATTGTGTGAACTGCTCTGGTTGAAGATTATTCTAGATGATTTGAGAGTCAAATGGGACGACCCTATGAAATTCTATTGTGACAATAGTCAGCCATCAATATTGCTCATAATCCTATACAACACGATAGGACAAAGCATATTGAGATTGATAGACATTTCATTAAAGAATGTGTATGCCCTATGTTCCATCAGAACGTCAAGTAGTTGATGTTTTAACAAAGGGGCTGAACATTTCAAGTTTTCATGATCTTGTATACAAGTTGGGAATGGAAGACATCTATTCCTCAGCTTGAGGGGGAGTGTTGAGATACTAAACAACTGTAAATAGATTATACTTAAATATAGATAGGCTGTAAATAGATAAGATAAGATAAGTTTGAAATCTCTTAAATTAAGGGATTACATTAGATAGCTTTAGATAACTTTCCAGATTTAAATTCCTACTTGTAATGTCCTATATATGGCTGTATACTCCTATTCAATATATGAGAAATAGAAAAATTCTTTCCCACAAGACCCTCTGCAGGCTTTCAATTTGATTATGCTGGCTTTCAATTTGATCTCTTAGTGATTTGAGATGAATATATCATGGGGTTTCGTTCATTATTTGATTAGGTTATTATGTATGACAAAATTTTTAACTTTTGTACTCATTTCCCATATTTCATGTTAGATCTAACGTGCAGAAGTTTTCTCCATTCAGGGACATACAAATGGGCATCTAGGGTTGTTTCATGTCAGTACTCATTCATTGATTGTAGGTGATCACTGTGTAGGGTAAGAACATTACTATAAGACATATTAGACTACTTTATTTACTAAATTGCAGTACAACTGTGCGGTAGAAAAAATTGTAACTGTTACTATGTTTGCTTGTCCTTTCTACATAAGAGACACTGCTGGATTGATGCTAAAAGGTCATGTTAGGCATTTACATATATGAATTTTGCGTCTATTACATTGCAAAAAAAATCTGTAGTAAGCTAATATTTTTGTGTTATCTGTTCTTCTCGTGTGCATTAAGCAGATTCTTGCCTATGTTAGTGCCAACACAATTTTTTATTGATTAAGGTTTTGTTAAAGTGCTACATTTTCTCTTCCTTTTTTTAACTCCCCATCCTCTTTCAAGTCTCTTATAGAACATCTTCTGGATGGAGGACTCTGTTTGGATGTTGCATAAACTCTCAAATTTGGCATTTTCTAAAAGTTGCATCTTTGATATGTTGTGGACATTTTGTAGTCAAGGGAGCGCTCTATTGGACATTGATTCTGGTGGCAACATGAATGTAAGTGAAAGCCATAGCTTTTCCTCTGCTATCCTCACTCTTTCAAAAGTTCAATATTAAAGAAGCACATGTTCCTACTCATGCATTGTTATGGTAGATGCTTTTGCATCATGTTTTAATTTCTATGCTACATATATTAGATAGTCTAAATAGGATTTGGTGTGAAGAACAATCTGTTTTTTCTCATGGAGGACATACCATATGTGTGAAACCCGACCCATCTAGGGTAGTCTGACACGTAAATCTAGAAACTGACAGCTGTGCAGGTTCAAATGGGTGGTTACAATTGTACTGCAAAATTTAAGTCTATTCTTTGTTGAATTGGAGCAATATGGCTGTTAGACCAATCAACCTAGACCAGTCCAGTTGGTCTTTACCTTAGATGTACAAAATTGGGCTGCATGAGGCACTCAAACCCGATCCCCTTTGTTGCCAAAATGGAGCTTTATAACGTTAATGTCTTGTTGTATCTATGTATAAAGTTCAGCACATTAATCACGGAAAAGCCTTTTAAACAAATCAATATAAATATAATATACTTATCCTATATTTTTTTCATTACAAATTAATTTAGTAGAAAATACAATAATTGTCAAAATTTTAAATCTTTCATTAATATTTGTTTGTTGTTTTATTTTATTTAAACATAAAGAAGTCATAAGTAATTGATATTTAATTTCTAAATTTTGTTAAACTAATATCCAATTTAGAAATAAAGTAACTAAGATTATTTTTTAAAACCAAAAATTTAAAACTAAAAACATATAAGTTTAAAAGCTTGTCTTTGATTAAAGATGTAAAATTTATTGTTTTATTTTATTTAAACATAAAGAAGTCATAAATAATTGACCTTTAATTTCTAAATTTTGTTAAACTAATATACAATGTAGAAATAAAGTAACTAAGATTTTTTTTAAAACCCAAAAATTTAAAACTAAAAACCTAGAAGTTTAAAAGACTTGTCTTTGATTAAAGGTGGAAATTCTGTGCACGAGTTTAAAATCTACACATTCGAACTTAATTTAAATGTTTTTATATATTAATTAAGAAATCATAATAATTGATTTTATAAATTTGTTAGTTTTAATAATATTGAGTCCTTTGACTATTGACCTTTGATATGTGTTTTTGTGTAGGATTTAGTCACAGGACAACTCACGCGGAAATTCTCTTTTCCCTTACTAGAGTTCTTCCCCTTTCTAGGCATGTTGTTTCTGTTCATTGTAATGCCATTTAAATAGGCTCAATATATAGAGTTTTAAGAAGTGAAATATAATAGGAATCTGCTAATTTATTCTTCTACTAAAAATAGACTTATGAAATAGGAAGTAAAATAGAATAGGAGTCTGCTAACTTATTTTCCCGCAAAAAAAAAATGAAAACAATAATTCCTAAATAAGATGACTACTGTCTAAATAAAATAACCTTTGCAATTACTTTGTAATCAAGATCTTGTGTATTTCTCTCCTGAGAATGCATCTTGTATATCAACTCTCCCCTAGCAAAGAGCTTGTCTTTAAGCTCAAACTCAGGATAACTCTATGCTGACAGAATTGAATAGAAAACCAAAACTGAAGTTCTGTACTTTATTCTTAGACTGATGCATCTTAAATAGGAAAAATATAGGCAGTATAGAATCAATATCCTAATTACTTATCTCTACTAATTTGCAACACCATAACTACTTAGATGTTGATTTATAGAGTCCGTATCCTAATTACTTATCTCTACTAATCTGCAGCACGTTAACTACTTAGGTGCTGATTTATCTTGTCCTGAATCTAGGATAAAATTTTCTTATTTTATTGGAATCATTATTGAAACAAGAGGGTATTGAAAATATCAGAAGAAACCCAATTTATACATGAGTATTATCTATTCTAATACTATTAAACTACTTGATTTTTAGTATCTACTAACTTATCCTATCTATAGTATATCTTATCTTATCTACTAGAAGATAAACTTATCTCGTAGAACTTATCTCCTAGAAGATAATCTCCTAAGCTAACTAAACTTATCTAAGATAATTATCCAACATTCCCTCTCAAGTTGAGGAATAGATATTTATCATTCCCAACTTACTTAGAATTGTCTCGAATCTAGGCGTAGGCATGATCTTTGTGAAGATGTCGGCTTTCTGTGCTTCAGTAGGGACATGGCATAGATCAATGCCCCCCTTCTTCTATTTCACATTTGATAAAGCTCCTGTCAATTCTAACATGTTTTGTTCCATCATGTTGAACTAGATTCTTCACTATACTGATGGCTGATTTACTATCACTGAAAACTTTGGTGGGAGAGGAAATGGTGATTTGTAAGTCCTGCATTAACCTCTCTGACCAAATAACTTCACAAATTCCTTGTGCAATTGCCCTAAACTCTGCTTCTACCTACTACGGACTGCTTCTTACTTCTCCATGTGACGAGATTCCCCCATAGTTTAGTACAATAACTAGATGTTGACCTATTGTCTTCAATACAACCAGCCCAATCTGCATCCGTGAACCCTTCTCTCATTTTTCCGAAACATTTATCCTCTACTTGGACTGCCTTTGAGATATTTCGGAATATGGTTGACCGCCTCTAAATGTCTTTGAGTTGGAGAGTGCATAAATTGGCTAACAATACTCACAGAATAAGCAATATCTGGTCTGGTTAGTGACAAATAGATAAGTTTTCCTACTAACCTTTGGTATCTTCCTTTGTCAACAGGAGGATCTTCTTCTTTTTTCTTGAATTTCCAATTTCTCTCTAGTGGAGTTCCCATAGGTTTGCTACCCATCTTTCCTATTTCTGGACAATGATGTAATGGGTGAAACTTATCCCCACACCGAAAACACAACCCCTTAGATCTCCTCTCCATAAATTCTGGGTACGTAAGGTGTTTCGACCCCCTACTTCGATCACTGCCAGCTCCTCCTTTCTTGTCTAGTAATGAATGAGAAATAGAGAACGACGATGTCGTTCCTCTGTCATTGGACCCAAGGGAACTCCCCAAAGGTGATTTAGCCCTATTTTCATTCATTGATCCCGAGCCCATGGATCAGATGCTACCCGATCGGGTCCTCCCCTCTTGTTCTCTGACCATCGGGTTACCTCGGTTGTTCAAATGAAACCCATAAGAATGACCAGAAATGTGTGGTTTCCAAACACCAGGATCTCCAGCTGACATCTCTACCTCCAAATCGCGAGCAACCTTCATCATCTGTGAGCGAGTCTGTGGGTTAAAGGTATGCACCCTACAATGCAGTTTAGAAGAGAGACCTCCCATAAAGTACCTGAGATCTCTGGCAAGCAACTGACTTGCGACGAGATCAGTTCAAACTCTGCGATATACTCCTCTATACTCCCAGTTTAACGCAAATCGGAAAGCTCCTCAAATGGATTGTCATACTGACGACCGTTGTATCTCTCAATCAATGCCTGCTTCAACCTAAGCCAGGTGAGATGGTCCTCTGTTTCATGCAACAAGTTGAACCAGTGAATCGTTGGTCCTTCTATACTGAGCTTAGCTAGATTTACTTTGACGTCATCGGTAGAGTTTTGGACCTCAAAATAGGTCTCTGCCCGTGTAATCTAACTAACGGGGTCCTCACCATTAAACGACGGCAGTTCTATCTTCTTCACTGCCATATGGTACTCGTCGGAGTTATCCCCCGAAATTTTGAAGGCACCGCCGTCGTGAGAACCACCTCTACTCCCATGGGAACTGCCACCACCACCAAAGCTTCCCCCAGTCTCACGTCCCAACCCCTTGCTGATTTCCAGCAGTAAAGATTGCTTGAAAATCTCCAACAAAGACTTAATGGAATCCTCCAATGCTGTAACTCGATTCTCCAATAAATCCACCTATCTGTCATTTTTGGGGGCATTGGTGAACTATTTGGCAGGTTGGTCCAATTGATGGATTCCTGAATGATAAAGGTAGAAATAGAATTGATTATTAAGAAGAAAAAGAGCCAACAACCCTAACAAAAGAGTGTCCAGAGCCTGAGCTCCTCTCAGAGAGAATATCCCGCTGTTATAATAGAAAACTTTACCAAAACTAAACTTTCTCCCGTATTCCTCACCCCTCTTATTCTCTCCCTACATAACTAACTCCAACTCAATAGATTTATTTTTCACTCTACTACTCTCATCTCCCTCTTTACCCTTCTTATTCTTCCACTTATAAACTTTCCACATCTTGGGCTTTACGTATGTTGGCCTTAATAACTGGTCTCTATTATAGTATTCAGTAGTCTTTACTTTATGCTTATGTATCTCATGTTTTCAGTACTTATTGGATATGCAGGATTATTTCCAGTCCACCTACAAGTTTATTGAGCTTTCCCCACATGTTTTGATTCCAATGCATGGGAGGATCAATTTGTGGCCAAAGCACATGCTTTGTGGATATCTCAAGTATGAAATGAGTAACTTTCTTTTTGTTTTGATGCCATATCAGTCCCTTCTTTGACTAAGTTTATTTTGGAAATTTACCTATAAGATAAGTTTATTTTGGAAATTTACCTATAAGATCTTGGGGACTTGCTTTGTAATTGGTAATTATTTTCCCTTCCCAGCCAAATGATTAAATGTGATTATTCTTAAAGAATAATTTTATTATGGTCAGACTTAATCGTATAAGTTCACGGAAGGCTCTGAAACACACACCTAGGTTGTGGTTTTACCAACTGAGCACATGAGGTTCATCATGATAGGGAATAAATCATATAAAACATGCTATAAAGGATGAAGTCATGTAGCCAGCATAATATTAGTACACTGAACCATACTGCAGGCAATATAATGATTGTTAATTGCATAATTCTGGCACTACTTTCCTCAGGCATCGAAGGAGTAGAGAAATGACTATCTTAAAAGCGATAGAAAGTGGAGCAAAAACATTATTTGACATAGTTGCAAGTGTCTATTCTGAGGTTGATCGCAGTCTTTGGTTTCATGCTTCATCCAATGTGAGACTTCATGTGGAGCATTTGGCTATTCAAAACAAGTTACCAAGGGTAATTTCTTTGTTTCTTTTTGTTTGTTGTTAAGTTCTCTTAATCTATCACATATCAAGAAGCATTTTTGCATGCGTATATTTGTAAAGGATGTGTCATATTTTGTGCCATATGATGCTCATAGAAAAATAATGCTTGGGCAGTCCTTTCCTATGTAGTTTTCCCTATAGATGTAATAGGCCTGGGCCATCAAGTATTGGCATAAATCAAGCAAAGTAATCTTCTCGCTTGCATTTGGAATTTTTAATTATGACAGGAAATAAGGTCAAAATGCAACAGATCTTACCTTCCACCTAGTAGATAGGCGTGATACCTTATATATTAGGAAAGCAAAGCAGATAGCAAGAAAAGTCTTCTTCGCTGCTCATGATGCAGAATAATGGAGAAAAGAGGGAACATTTTACGGAACATGACCCTGCCTTTAAGCTTGATTCATGAAACATGGTAGCACTATCAGGAAAAAGTATGCTCACACCAAGTGAAGAATTGTCGTGGGTAAAATGAATTGATCATCCCAGCATACTTTTTCCCTCTAGGTTCAAATCTCCAGACACATGCAGATCTTTTATTTTTTGGCTGCATTGGTAAACTTTTAAGTACATATGGAAATTCTGCACCTCATGCACCAATAAGAATTCAAACCCTGGTAGTTGGAGAGGTACACTTGCCATGTTAACATCTGCATCTACTGTTTTGCAGATTTTTGTGCATTGATCTTTATGATCCTGTGAAGGATTTTTGTGCTCTTGAGCTTTTGACAATTTGAAGATGTAAATGCCACTTGAGTTTGCGAGTCTTGAGATATACTCAAATAAGCTTCTGTCTTGCAACCCTTAGGTGACATAGTCCTCTTTTGAGTCAAATATTGGTCATTTGGGAGTTTGCAGGATTTTGCTTTAGATGCCTATGCTTGCAGTATGGCTGCGTTTGCTGATAAGGTAGGTAAACTTCAGCCGAAGTGAGAAAAGCTTCACTATTGGGGCCCACACATCAATCATCTGTCTTAGGTTGGACCACTTTTCTTGAATTCCCTTATCCTTCAGTTATATAAGATAGACACCATGCATAGCCAGGACATGTTATACCATTTGAGCTCAAAATGATTTGGGATACAAGTGGGTACATGTACATCACCTTACAACTGATCAGAGCATGTTGCCTTGTAGGAATTTTCCATTCAGAAGTTCCATAGAACTTGTGGGCTGCATTTTTTGTCCAGATGGACGTTGTCTTACATTACCAGAGAGCTTCTTTCCTTCAATAATTCAGTTCTACCTGGAGCACTTGCTGCTGGAGCTATGGGTAGCTTTGCCGCGCTCTGCTGGGTCAGAAGCAGGCTCAGTGGGTACTAAGATAGATAATGGAGTACCATTCTCGTGCTTGATTATGGTGATGTTGTGTGAATATAAAAACTGAAAACAAAAACCTGGTTAAAATTTGTAATAAAAAACTAAAAACTAAAAACATGTTTGGTTTTATCATATTGTTTCTATTTTTTTTGTAATTATCAATGTTATGAATACCCTATCAGATTCGGTACCGAATTGAGTTCTGGTATGGTATTGTACCGGTACCGGTTAGTATCGAATATCGTTTTGGGTAATTTTTTAAATTTAAAAAATAGTCCCTAAAATTTTTAAATTTTGCAAAATAGTTCATTGGTATATTGTACAGTTGTACTGTATACTTTAATAGTTTATTGTTTACATTAATCCTATTTTCAAAAATCATAATAATAAATAACAATAACAATTAATAATTTAATATGAAATAACAATAATTTTTAAATATTTCACATATAAATAATAACCACAATTAATATAAACAAAGGCAATCAT
>JAOSBL010000003.1:14899526-14910804 GCA_027568915.1 Erythroxylum roraimae | reverse complement strand
AAAATTACACATTAATTGTATATAATAAAATTACATAAATTAGAAATTATATTAAGTCATTCTAATCAATAAAATATATCCATCATACTATAATTCTTGAAAATATAATTGTACTATCATTTACAAAAAAAAAACATAAATCAATTAGAAATAATATAATCACTCCATATTTGTCTAGCAATTTCATTTCGCTTCCAAGACATACTTTGAAGTTGTGCTGTAGTGATATTATACTTCACTTGAGAATTTGCATCTTCATTTTCACTTTTCATAAAAAAAATTTCATTTTTAACACAACTTTTAAATAATTTATCGCTTTGTCCATACATTCTAATATAGTTGTGGATAACACAACAAGCAATAACGATGTATTTTTGTTTCTTCATATAATAACTCGGCATGTTTTTAAGTATAGAAGATCTTGCTTTTAGAATGCCAAAACATCTTTCAATAACATTTCTTAATGAAGAATGCTTGTAGTTAAACAATTTCTGTGAACCTTGAGGTCTTCCTCTGCCTCTATAATCTCACAAATGATATATTTCACCTTAGTATGGTTAAAGAAATTCAGGCATATTAGTGTAGTCCAAATCAACCAAATAGTACTTGCCTAACATATAAAGAACATAATATTAAAAAAATATTTAAAATGAATCATAATTACTATGTTTATTTAAAATAATATATTACCTTGTGGAGGCATAGAAAATTGATTTGTTGAATTTGTCACTGTTTTTAAAAGAACTCGAAAGTTATTTGCAGTACCTTCTCATCCAGCCATTACATATGTGAAACGCATGTCATCAAATGAGCAACAATATATAATATTTTGGATTGGATTAATTCTTTTGCCCATTATGGTATTTGTTCATTGGTTGGAACATGTGCATCAATATGTGTACCATCTATTGCTCCTACACAATCCTAAAAATTAAAATATATATTAAAATAATTATTAATCATAAGAACATAATTAAAATAGTAATTAAATATATGAATGTATCTGAAAATATGGAAAGAATTTTGAATTATGTTGAATCTCAAGAGGTGTATTAGTAAAAGATAGTGGAGTAATGAATCTTTTTGCAAGACGATTAACTGCATATAAGACTTTACGAAAGTACTTCGAAATTGTCCAGGTCAAAGGTTGAAAGCGTTCTACATTGACTTTAGTTGTCTAACTATGCCCTATAGTCATCAAGAAAAGTGCTACTTGTTCCTCCACAGTCAAATGACTTGTTACCTTTAAGTGTCCTAAACTCTTTAACTCATCACATAAGCTTAAGAAGATTATCTTTCTCATTTTTAAATTCTCATAAATCCTTGTAGGATTCCCATTCAAAAGTTCCATTATCTAATCATAACCTAGTAGAGCTGAAGTTTTACACGGTTGCTTTTGTAAATGAAAATATTTGTTCTCTCCCCAACTAGAGAAATAATGAACACCTTCTTACGTTTATCATCAGAATATGATTCAAAATCTGATAAGAAATCCATGTATCTACAATGACAACATTAAATAATTAATAAAACATTCAATCAAAAAGTTTAACCGAAAGTAGACAAAATGTTAATACATTAAGTAATATTCATACAAATCACAAACTTAAAATGTTCAAACTATGAAATAATGTTTAAAATAAAAATGTCAAATTAATAAAAATTCGATATGTAATAACATGAAAATATAACTAAAGCGACACAATCCAATGTAGCTTCCTTATATCTGTCATCTTCATAAAAATATCCCTATAAAATGGAGAATCATGTAAAGCCTTTATAGCTATTCCATATTGCACATCGTCAGTATGCAATTCATCTAAGGACTTCATACATTCCATCATTATGTTACACTCTTGAGATCTACCCTCTGCAGTGGATGATGCTTCACTCAATTTTTTCACAAGTAAATCATTTTTCCTTTTTGATTGTTCACCAAGTACAACCAAGACCTCTTCTACAATGTTAGAATGTGTCTTCTTTGCTTTTTTATTCTTAGGAGATTTCTTTCTCTTGGATATAGAACTTATATCTTAATCTTCTTTTTCTTTATACGAGTAATCTTCATCAACATTATTTTCATGTTCCTCTTCTGTATTATTCGATGGAGATTTAGTTGATGGATGTGCATGCACACCAGTTGCAGTAGTATCTCCAAAAATATGGCACAAGTCTGAAAATTCCTTACATCCTTTTTTTTGAATCTGTGAGCCATTTCATGCATCTATAATGATGAAAAATGAATATGAGAGTAAATATTATATAATATGATATATTATTAAAAAAGACATATTTTACCTTAAATAGCTTTTCTCAACATTCATTTGTAGCATTAACTTCACCAATAAGGGAGTTGTAGCCGATTCCTGTTTCTTTCAATAAGTTCTTAAAATTCTTCAATCTAACCCTTAATCCATTATACTTATTCTTTAATTGAATATTAGTATACTCCTTATTGAATTTTGTTTGAAACCCTGCCTTAATATTCTTCCAACCAAATTTGAAAAAGGTAGTAGTCGTTCGATTTCTCTTCTTCACTTCATCAACCATTAAGAAGATTAAATAGATCTCTATGGTATCATTTCATTCCTCATCTTTTTCATTTATTTCCACACAATCAATCGCTCATATTGTTCAAACCTACCATTATTAAATGTAACCACATATAACTGACATGAATCACAACAATTTCTACGAAGTATTAAATGGTAAATATGGTTCAAAATAAACATGAGACAACCATATTAAATGCTAGATTGCATAAAGTGCATGGAAATGATTGAATAAAAATAAAGGTGTAAATTTGATTCTATAGAATAAAAATAAAGATGTAAATTTAAGCAAATTCATAATATATGCATGATGGTCAAGCCAACAGCCCCACTTCAGCTCTCTTCACTGTCGCAAGCTTCTCTCTGCCACCACTCTTTGTTCTCCCCTCACTATTCACTGATTTGACAAATTAATTTGTTGTACCACCCTATTATTTACTCTTCTTTCCTCTTCACAAGCTCTCTTCTTTTCCTCTTTCACGCAACTCTTTGTTCTTCCCTCATTATTCATTGATTTGACAAATTACTATGTTGGACCACCCTACTATTCACTCTTCTTTCCTCTCCGCAAGCTCTCTTCTTTTCCTTTTTCACGCAATCTTCTTATCTCAGAAATCACTTCTCTTTATGTCAATATATTAAACGACTTCAAGGAAATCTTCTAAAGCTTTCGCCATTTAAGCAACAATTCAAAATTATAGCTTCAAGAATCACTATTCTGTTTTAAATAGTGATGATCGTAAATGAAACGAGCATTTTATTGCAGAAATAGAGCCTTCAAGGAGTACCTTGACCAATTAGAAACGTGAATACAAACGTGAATAATGATACCACCAAAATATCAGGCGCTTTAAGATAGTTACCAATGCTAGAAAACCTGGGAACACAACTACTTGTTCATCGGAGCTAATTCTTATTAATGAACTAGACGTTCTTGAAATTGTAATTATCTTTTTACTTATCTTCAGACAAGGTAAACAAATGATCTCATCTTCACTCAAGACATGCAAGACACTTTCATACTACAACTTCCCATTCACTTTTTCCATTTCAGGATTTGTCAAAGCACGATGAGAGATATTATTATATCCCTCAGCTAGGTGATCAAGTTGCATATATGAGACAGGTATCACGTCGTTATGGTATCCCTGAGCACTGTCCAGTGAGAAACACAAGAAGGGCCTCTCTCATGAACCAAAACAACGTTGATGAATTTAATGAATTAATGTTAATTATGCTACAGTAACATGTGCATGTTACTGTAGCATAACATGCACTCTCTTGTGTGATTTTGAATAAGAGAAGGTGATGGACCTGTTACGTTTCAATGCAAATAACAGCAGTCAAGCAACGAGTTACAATACACACATAAGCAGATGAAAACAAACCTGGAAATCATAGAAGTTAGAAAACGTAGGAGAGGGCAGAAGACATAGAAATCACAGTCAGTAAAAAACGCAGAAGAAGGCAAAAGACGACAAAAGATGCAGTGATAGAGAAATAACAGAAGAGGCTAAAGACGGAGTCGGCGCAGGAAAATCGTTTTCGTTAAATATAAAAACCTGTTTTCAAAATACATCGAAACGTCTTTTTTACATTTTCAAAAAATCATTGCTGTTTTTTTAAAACAACAAAAAATGAAAACATCTTTAACCAAACAAGTTTTGCGAGACTGTTTCATTTTTTACAAAAATAGCAAAAAAAAATCCAAAAAAAAGGAACCAAACACCCCTTTAATGCTAGGGATTGCACAGTAGAAGAATGCCAGATTTTCTTTAATAGAACTATTCGTGTGACGAGAACGGTGCAGAAACATAGTTGATTCTTTTGGTGTAGATTTTAGGAAATGCAAACAAACACCATAGCTAAAGTAAAGAAACACTATTTCTAATATCAATATAGAATTTCAAATAAATAAATTTAGGACTAATTACTATAAATTTGAGAAAGCATTTTTTATAATATAGATTGTAGATTACTGTATTCTTTTCAATAATTCTTAATTATTGAAGATAAGTTTATTTTTCATGTCCATAATTTTTATATTTATGTACGTGAAAATTTTCTTGATATCTATTTAAAATATTTTTCTGTTTTCGTATCTCAAATATCTAGGTAAATACATTACTTTATTCTATTGTTCATACTAGTATCACTTGAATTATTATGTACTTATATTTTATTATTAAGTTTTGATAATTAAATGGGCTCAGCCAAATCCAAAGGGAATTTGGTAATGTTTATGAGATGGCATAATGAATTATTGAATGTAAAGTAAAAGCTAATTGCTTTTTCTAATTTATATGTTGGTTTTATAATTACCTTGTTTTTTTTTCAAGTTTACTTTTATTTCAAATATTTATCTTGAAACTTTTCCATGTATTTTTTTCAGCATAACAATTATTTTTATGAGCATCAAAACATTCATCTTTTATAAGTAAGAAATGGTATTTATTGATATTTATTATAATCATTAACAATCATAAGTATAATGCTTTTTACCTACTAACAATTCTAGGTAGTTCGAACTAATTTATATACAAAAGTTGTAAGGGTTTAGTGTAGTTCGAACTAATTTACATACAAAAGTTGTAAAGGTCTAGTAGTTATTACTACATTTTGCTTGTAAAGGAGCTTCTAACTTGCTTTGCTTATTTGATATGCTTTACGCACCTTGCCTTTTTGATAATGTACTCATGAAAATCCGTTGACAAGTTGATGTTTATAAAGGTTTGTAATACGTTTTATGCTTTCATGTCCTAATTTTGGGTGTCATCCCCAAAAGTTCTCATTCATCGACATTAAACACTTAAAATTTTGGTTATATGGGAAACACTTGACATCTTACTTAGATGAATTACATATATCAGTAGTATACACGTTGTATAACCATTACTTAGATGAATGACATGTATCAATAGTATACACGTTGTACAACCATTTTTATTTTCCTAACTACGCACCACTTATCTTCAAAATTGGTTTATATCTTCTGTCAATTGAGTGAAATGATGTGGCGATCGTAATGACTTAAATTCCAATTTTCTTAAATGATACATTTCACAATTAATAAAAATTTATTCCCACATTTAAGAGTTGTCTTGTCTTATTTTAAGTTGACAAATTTAGGATGTTATGATGGTAGCATAGTATTATTATATTCATAATTAATAATTTCAAAATTAAAGTTCTATCTCAAAAGTATTCAATTGAACCAATTTGAATTGAAAGAATGGTTTTAACTTAAGCGCTGAAAGATTTCTTGGAATCTTTCTCTTTTCTCCTTTGGAAATAAACTAAATTCGAACATTTGTCAATTAAGGGAAATCATGAGTTTCCTATAACTCGTTATGAGAGTTGGAGGACACTTACAGGATGGAAGAATTTTCTTCATCTGGATCAATTAATTGCATTGGTTGCCTATCCCACACTCAAGCCGCAACGCAAGACAGCAACGGAATCGTGGTTTTCACAAGTTTCCATTTGCTGTACGCAACTCCAGGGCCCAAATTCCGTCTTCTGAATTATCTACGCCTGGTTACTGGGAAGGTAGCAACTAGCGACTCCAGCCTACTTATTTGCTTCTTTGGTCCTTTCTTTTTTTGTCCATCCTCTTCTTTCGCTCTGCTCTTTATATATATACGGAGATCAAAAGGAATTCTTTTGAGTAAAGAGATGGGCAAAGTGAAAAGGCGGTTGACGACTCACTTTTCTATTTACTATTTAGTATTTGCAGATACCGATGCGTAATTAACTATCATTTAGTATTCCTTTTTCCCCGTTCAAAAGCTCAATCTCACTATGAATATAGAATACTTCATTTATACCCCTTGATGGACAATTTTGTCTGTCCTTATAAATTTGGACAACTATTAATTGTATTTTCAAATTTTCAATAATTTATCGGTTAATTTACGTAATTTGATCCAGACAAAGGTAATAAAGTGACCCAATAAATGATCTAAATCAATTGATCGAAGTTCAGGAAGAAAATAGATTCCAATTAGTGTGGACTGAACTCATATCGAGCTTGTGATGGAGAAGCCCGATATGGAAATTATATATAAAGGTTAAGGTCTCCTGCAGTTGCTCATATTATTCATAAGCATACAAATCCTCTGACCCGTTAAGAGCGCTTACGTTTTGAAAAAAGAGTAGAAAGATGTTAAGCGTGTGTCCGTAAACGTTTTCTGTAAAGGTCTCGAGAGATTGGAGTTCGTTTTGGCCTTGAAAATTGCTTCGGAAGTCCAGATTGAACCGAAAATTGCCCTCCCCGTCAAAGGGCGATAGCACCGATGCTACAGTATTGCCATTGGGTGGTTAAGGTTTGCGCGTGCGTTGCACATGCACATGCCAACCTATCCACCCATGTGGCTCGACGGGGTGATGGACACGTGTGGTGCGTGCAACGCACGAGCCTCACGCAACCCGATACCCCGCGGGCGATGACGAGCATGGACGGATGGGATGAGGACACGTTTCGGCACGTGTAGTGCATGCGCTGTACAATGCAGGCGTGTATGCGCTTGGGTGGCACGTGCAGGACATGCGCTTAGACGGGCGTGCAACACACACGCACCCCATGGCCACTCACAAAGTGACGTCGGCTAGCGCTACAGTGATGCTGACGTTAGCACCTAAATTTTTTTTTCAGAATTCCCGTAAGAGTGCCTCGGGTCCTTTTGGGGTCAGTTTCTAAGTCAATGGAATTTTTTAAGTGATTTTTCAATTTTTCTAGATTTGTTACATTGGTAATTAGTTTTGGGAAAAGTTTTAAAAGCTTTTTAAAGCTAGTTTTAAGTGCATTTTCGTGCTCCGAACTGCACATAAAGGACACACTTAAGGTTTTGTATCTCGTGTGGTAGGTTCAGTATTAGAGAAAGTACGATAGTCATTTTCTTTGAGAATTTTTAAATAAAAGTCTCAAATAAAGTTTAAAGACAATGTTTTCAATATTAGTATGTGATTATTTAACTGTGCATTAGGTTTTTTGGCATTTATAACTAATTTTCACATACATTATGCCCATATATATGGGCATGTGAGGATGACATAAAGATGTATCCCTTATGTTTGTGTTCTATTTGAGTACTGGTAAGATTGTAGTCACCACAATGGCCTTTTAAGTCAGTATTTGGATTGTATAGCATGCATGTTGGGGGATGTCTCTAGTCACATGTTTGGTTATTTTGCCCACGGGTGTTGACCTTATGTGAGATTTTGAGATGTACATAAAGCCATTAGATGGAGGAAAGCTATTGCTTGAATTATCTACTCACCCACAGGTGGTAGTGTCATGAGAGCTGATGGTTTGTACTCTAATCGCTTTTATGTAGAGGTCTAATTGCATATATTATGTACTCAGCTCATAGTTGTTTCATAATATGTGCAATTGGATTCTCTATATAGATATTGTTATCACTGTTGTCCTGCATTTAAACTGAAGATGTGCAATTGGATTCTCTATATAGATGTGGAGTTTCCCCTGAAGATGGCTGACGTCAGTACAACAATGCACATCAAGAGACCTTCTCCACTTACTGATATCAGCTCAGAAGCTGATAAAACAGCTATGGCGATCTGAGAACGGTCAAATAGGATGTGCTATTTGACCATTAAGGGGTTGATCCCAGATCATCTACTGAGTGGATTACCGAATACGACCACAGCAAAGGAGTTTACGGATGACATTTCCTAGAGATACAAGGTGTCTTCTCATGCAGAGTAGAGCACCTTGATTAAGGAGTGATTCTCCATAAAGTATACAGGAGAAGGAGGTGTTCGAGAGTACATTATTAGGATGGTTCACCTTCAGACTAGGCTAAAGGCACTTAATGTACCAATTACTGATAACCTTATAGTGCATCAGGCACTAAATACTCTCCCTCGAGAGTTTGAGATGTTGGCTACCTCCTATATCTCTCAGGATGAAGCCAGGGACATCAATGCCTTGATTTCCCGGTGTGTTCCAACGGAGGAGGAGATTAAGAGTTCTCATATAACCATGTTTGCTGCTGCCAAAGACAAGGGGAAGGCTAAGTCCCAATAGCCTAAGGGTAAGGGTAAGAAACTCAAACCCTCTCTGAAGATTCAGATTGGACAGTCCAGCATGCTAATGGGTCATATGACCTAAAGGGTATGAGGTGCTTCTTTTGTAAGAAGGGGCATAGGAAGGTCGATTGTGAGAAGTACAAGTTATAGAAAGTTAAACATGAACTGTTAAGTAACTCCTCGGCCTATATGATTTATGAATCCAATGTAGCTATAACCACATCAAGTTCTTGGTGATTAGATAGTGGAGCTTCTAACCATGTTGTTTCCACAATGCAGGGGTTCAAATCCAGGAGAAGGTCGATTAAAAGAGAGAAGAAGCTGCTGGTCAGCAACAATGAGTAGGTGGATGTTTTGTTTGTAGGAGATGTAGGTTTGAACCTCGATATGGGGTTTGTATTAGTTTTACGAGACACGTTTTATATATTGTCTTTTAGATAAAACTTGATCTCTATATTAGTTTTGGATAAAGAGGGCTATCGTTTTGTATTTGATACTTCAGTTGTAAACATTTCTATCAATAAAAGACTGTCTTATCCTACGGATTATATAGAATATGTCTTACTCCTAACGAAATATATGTCTCTTCTTATGTTGCCGAACCTGTTACTAGAAAGAGAGCCTTCATAAAGGTAACATTGTAAATAATATGGCATACACGTCTTGGCCATATTTTCAGGGAGAGGGTTGAGAGATTGATAAAGGATAACATTCTCCCAACTCTAAACTTCAGTGATCTGGAAACATATGTCGATTGTTATAGGGGTAAGTTGACCAAGATAAAGAAAAAAGGGTCAACTCGTGCTTCTAGTTTATTGGACCTCATACATATAGACGTCAATCTTCCCTATATAGTCACGTTATGCAATGTTAGATATTTTCTGACGTTTATAGACGATTATTCCCACTATGGTTGTGTGTTCTTACTTAAGGAGAAGTCTGAAGTTCTTGATAAGTTCAAGATCTTTAAGACTAAGGTTAAGAACTAATTGGGAAAATCAATAAAGATTATTAGATCTGATAGAGGAGGGGAATACTATGGCCGACATGGAGTTATAGGATAAGAAAAGGATTCGTTTGCCAGGTATTTGGAATTAGTTAGAATAGTGGCTCAGTTTTACTACGCCAGGTAGTCCTGAGCAAAATGGTGCGGTCGAAAGGTGTAATTGTACCCTAAAGGACATGATGAGGTCAATGCAGAGCAGGAATAACCTATTCGAATACCTTTGGGGCGAAACCATCAAGACGACATTGTATATCTTAAATAGAGTCCCAAGTAAGTCAGTATCCAAGATGTCAGTGGTCCCTATACAGATATAGGGCTACCCTGCTGAGGTAAGGTTATATAATTCTTATGAGAGCAAATTGCAACCTCGTTCCACTCGTTGTTATTTAGTAAGTTATCCCAACCACTCCAAGGACTACAGATTTTACTGTAGAGAAAGAGGGGCCAGAATAGTAGAATCACAGATGGCTAAGTTTCTGGAATACAATGTCCATAATGAGGGAGGATCCTCACACCCTCCAAGAGATAGTCAGATGGGTACTATGATTATTTTGTATCCACTTCTCATATAGTCAGGTCTGGTGGATGAAGGTTTAAGTACCATGCCTATACAGGTACAGGAGCCTATGCCTGTTCAAGAACAAATTTCTGAGATACCAACACACGTATGCAGTTGCATAAATCTACTGAGAGAGACGACGTGCTATCTCGCCATATTATATAGTCTATTTGGGTGAGCAAGGTTATGACATTGGACATGTTGTGGATCAAGTTACTTCTACAGAAGTCATTTCTGGACCCCAGGCGGATATGTGGTGGGAAGCGATGAAGGATGAGATGCAATCCATGAGGTATAATAAGGTATGGGAGCTTGTTGATTGCAAGTGGCTATTTAAGACTAAGAATGACACACAGGGTCAAGTTGAGCTATTTCAGGCGCATTTGGTTGCCAGGGATTCACTCAGAGAGAAGAAGTTGAATTTAATGTGACGTTCTCTCCTATATCCTTGAAGGATGCATTTAGAGTGATTATGGTAATAGTAGTTCATTATGACATGGAACTACATCAGATAAACGTTAAGATCACTTTCCTAAATGGTGACCTTTATGAGGAGGTCTATATGGAGCAACTTGAAGGGTTTCAGGATCAAGATACAACTGACACAGTTTGTAAGTTGACTAAATCAATATACAGTCTGAAACAAGCTTCCAGACAATGGTACCTAAAGTTTGAAGAGGATTTGACCTCATTCTGCTTTGTGGAAAACTGTAGCACCCCACTCCCAACCGACCCGAACCCGACATCGTCGGTGACGTCCGAGTCCGTGCCAGCGGAAGTGGCGTGCTAGAGCAGTCACTCAGTCAATCAGTCGGTAAACACTTTTGTTATCGCAGTATATGCAGAAGCAGAAAACAATTATCAGTTGGGCCATTCCCATTTTATAAATAAATCAATTTAATCAGTTACAATAGCCAATTAAGGCCCACGGAAATACAACACTGTTTGATTTTATACAAATGAAACACACCATGCAGACACAACTGATCCCGACTTCTTTTTATCCCTTGAATGAAGTCCTTCTGACTCCTAAAAAAAATAGTTGCAAATTTGGATGAGATTTGCGAACTCAGTGAGTGACCATCATCGATGGTTCACCCAGCACACAAT
>JAOSBL010000003.1:14878016-14890132 GCA_027568915.1 Erythroxylum roraimae | reverse complement strand
GTACAATATGTATTTGAATATTTTTGTTTGTAATAAGTGATGAATTTCGGGAATCTTTGTAAATGGGATTGATCAAAGGCGGATATTACTGGTTGTATCAATTTTGCCAATTGGAATTGATTATAAGTGTTTTGTGTATTGAAACAGGCCCAAACGGCCCAAAGTGGACTGGTTTGTAACTGAAAAGGGTTATGAATGACATTGGGCCCAAATTGACCATTGAAACTGTATTGATTGTAATGTAAGGAAAACACTATTCAATTGATTTTTCAATTTATTTGGCCCACATTGGAAAACGAACTTCCGCATATGTTAGTGTCCCAAAAAAAAATTATACCGACTTGTGATTGATTGAGTGCTCTAACATACCACTTTCGCGGGCACGGACTCGGATATCACCATCGATGTCGGGTTCGGGTCTTGCGGGAGTGGGGTGTTACATGAACTGCTCAGTGTACTTGACTTAGAGTGAAAGGAATCAAAGACTATTTAGAAATCACAAAATAGAGAAATATACTCTTGCTCATAAGATCTACAACTGGATTAGAGAAATCCTTGTTGCTCACGAACCTATTGAAGGCCTGAGTTACTCACTCGATAAAAGATGGAATCTAGAATAATCTATCAAATTGTTTCTAGCAAACTTAAGCAATGATAGGTTATAAAAGTTTGGTGTGTTTTTGTCATAACTTGTATTTGCACAGCTCTGTAATAAGACTTTGTTATTGCTCATATAAAGCATATAAATGAATTTAGTTCAATTTTGAAAAAAAAAAGTAAATAGAATACCTTGAAGGGGTATTCTTGGTTTTTCTTGCAAATGTTGAATTTGAGATAGGTTTTATTTCCTTTGATAAAGCAGGTTTTAGGCAATGGAGATTCTATCTAGGTATGGTTTGATAATTGGACAACATATAGTCCTCTAATTCAGAGGTCTGAATTATCCAGACTTATGAATAAAATTCCTCTTCACTCCAAAGCCTCTACCTTAATGAATCAAAGATGTTAGGAGGGCAATTTTAGAGGATTCAACTTACTACTTAAATTTCTCCCTCAGATCACGAATACAGACAAACATGATTCAGTAACTTAGGTCCTAAATGTCTTAGGTAAATTCACTAATAAGTCTTGTTATAAGGCTTTACAAGAAAGTGTAGGGTATGTCCATTGGTTTAATCTCCTTTGGAAACGTTCTCTCAATCATAAGGCCTCTATTTTCACTTGGCTGGTTATAAGAAACAGGATCCGTACTAAATACAGATGGCTATTTGTGTTCTTTGTAAAGAGTTGGAAGAAGATAGAGAACACTTATTCTTTCAATGCAGTTTCTCTAAAGCAGTATGGAGCAGAGTTTTGCATTTATTGTCTACTGCTTTTGTTAGTTATGACTGGTTATCTTCTCTTAATTGGATTATTTATATTGCCAATTTGAGGTCGTAAGATGCCCCTATATACAAAACTGCCTTCACGACCACGATATATTATATATGAAAGGAAAGAAACAAGAGGATCTATAGGAATGAGGAATTAAAACAAATATATCTTAGCACATTGTTAATGGGATTCGAGCCCTTATGTTAGCTAAATCTGATCAACATAATCTATCCCTAAAAATGAAGACCAGATGAAATTTATAATGTTTTTTTCAAGTGCCTCTTATTTATTTCTGTTACCTGTGACCTCTTTAGTTGTAACTTTTGTTTGTAATTGTCTTAAGTTGTACTTATTGTAATATTGAGGTAGTTTTGCTATCGTTAATGCAATAATTATTCAAATTTAAAAAAATTGTTATTTGAATAATTTCATATATTCTTTATTTGACATTCAACTACGAAGAATATAAATAAGTATATGATGTAATCATTTGACATAATATCTGGCTATTATTTTTAAAATTAATATAACATTATTTTAGATCCACCTATTTACCTTAATGATATCACGTACTTGTCTTCATCTTTATCACTGTTTCAATTTAGAAATGAATTATCTTAGTTTTGAACTGCTCTTCATGCTAATCGACCCCTTTTCAAAGAAACGGTGAGAACCTATCTTAACATCATTAAGAAGGGAGCGGGCTTAAAAGGCCTTTAAAAACCTTTTAACAGTGATAAATTGACCCCAAAACAAAAAATAAGTTTGACCAATAAGATTTAATTTACTTGTAACTGCGAAGTACGAAACAGAGCCCTACTTGCACGTTCAAGGCGGCGCAACCGATAATTAGTAATTACTCAAATCATTTAAATCAATAAATTAATCATCTATCTAAATAGAATTTTCCATTGTTAGGTTGATTATACGTATCCAAATGTGTCCCGATCAATCACATGAACGGTACTTGCAGTTTCAACATAAAACTGGGGAATTTCTTCCTTTGATAACAATCCCCATCCCCATTTAGCTGTTTGTGACCCTAAAAGAAAAGGAAGAAAAGGGTTTGTCGGGTGGAGGCTTCCTTTTTTTTTTTTTTGGGTTCACAAGTCAAAAAACTCCGGCGCAAAGCCGTCTAGTAGAAGAAGATTATAGACACGGTAGGCTCGACGCCAGAATAGACGGTTCCAAGTTTGTATAGTCTCCTAGGCATGGTCAAAACTGGATGTGGATAAAAAGACAGAAATTGTTAGATGCTAAATTGGATTGGAGATTGCAAATAGCATAACCCAAATAAGAATGAAATCAAGAATAAAAATAGTGACTAGTTCAAACATCGAAGAGTCCTACCCTTATGGCCTCAAAAGTCATCGTCATCGTCCCATTGGCTGGTAACCCTCACAATCTCAGAAGATGACCTCATATATTTAAAGACATACCGACCTTAAGTGTCTGCCTAAGTTCGCCCTCCATTGCTCTCAAGTCTTCAAGCAGATGAAACCCTTTTCACAAGTTCTAATTAATCGTCCATAGTTTCGATTTGTACAAGGGTTTGTATAATAGAATTTGTTGGTGCCATTCTCTGTTTTCTTCGAATCACTTCAATTTTTGTCAATTTTATTACTTCTTGATCGTGCAGAAGCTGCCCTGCCCACCATAAGAACAAATATGTACATGCCCATATTTGCAGAAAGTGGGGAATCATAGTGGTATTGGTTAGATCCCATTATTTTGTTTCCAACAAACATCACTTGTGTCCAAAGGAAACATCACCTAAGGTTTAAGCGTTTTCTTTCCCAGACTGCTCTATCAGTTAATAGCGTGTTTTTTGGATTCAGAAACTTCTCTCACCATCAATGAAGTCCCAAAACAATAATTTGCCAAGTTCTTTTAATAAGCCATTCTATGCATATTTTCAGCTCTTCAATGTCCTGTCTTATTTCTTCTTATTTGCCTGTGGGCTTACCACTGGGGTTATTCTTAGCTCCTATCTGCAAAACACATCATTTAGTTTACATTTGACCAAATTTTCTCCTTCTTCTGCCACCATAAAATCACTACCAACTCCAACTGTATCATCGTCACCATCGCCGGAAGCACCGTCGCCACCCTTCTCAGGGTCATTAGAAAACAGCAGTCGGGTGGGACTAACAGAGTTCTTGAAAGTACCGGATGTTAAACATGACATGAACGAAGAGGAATTGTTGTGGAGATCTTCGATGGTTCCAAGAAGAAGCGAATATCCATTTAACAGAGTTCCGAAAGTTGCTTTCTTGTTCTTGACAAAGGGACCTGTTCTGATGGCTCCTCTATGGGAAAAATTCTTCAAAGGGCATGAAGGATTGTATTCAATTTATGTGCATTCGAGCCCTTGTTACAATGAATCAGAACCGGAAAGTCCTGTTTTTCGTGGCAGAAGAATTCCCAGTAAGGTTAGTACTGTCCGACAGTCTCTTCCCTTGATACATTTATTTAGACGAAAACCAATATTCCTTAGTGACTTTTGTTTTCTCTTCAATGACCTTTCGAAATTACAATTAGGAGAAGTTATAATTCAGTATAATCTGGGGCATGATTTTGACTCCACCATCTTTCCTCATGGGGTTTAAATGTCCCCCGTAAATAGAGAGATAATATTGATGCCCGCTGGCACTGCATGGCTTGATGTTTAAAAAAGGACAAGTACCATATTACCATGTAATTTTACAATTGTTGGATGGACAAGCTAAGTAGATTGCGTACGTTTTACATTTTTTTTAGAATCCTTACGTGGAGTTTCTCAATAATGTCTATATATATATATATATATATATGATTACTCAACGCAACGGAGATGCGTCTCCAATTGGGTACTAGGTAAGAAGTTGCAAAGGCAATCATCAGTGAGCACATAGAAAATCGGAGATTGGAATTTAGCCAAGAAGGTGCAAAGGCAATCATCAATAAGCCACATTTTTTAGTAGTGAATTATTGCCAACAGAATTAGGTGAAACCAGCATGCACATTGAACAGTCGTTGGTGAGTAGTGAGAACATCAAAGACCTGTTGCTCTTTCTATTTTCCTCAACTTCAAAGACCCAAATAAGCGAATTCAAGGCAGAGACTGAAGAAAGGCTCCTTCTTTTTGGCTCCAACACTCGCACTCAACCTCCACTTGGTACACTAGATTGGATACTTAAGTTTATCTGTTCCAAACCGGAGAAAAACATGGCTCATACTCACAAGTGTCCAAAATAGTTAAACGTCTAGTCGTCGAGAAATTCTACTTTTTCTAAAACTCTTTCTACTAAAGACACAGATGACAATAGGAATGCCCATTGTTGGTCATCTTCATTATCAAAATTGTTATATTTGAGAAATGTAAAGACAAGTCTCTTTTACTAGATATTCTCTGCAAATTCTCATATAGTTTAGCTAATTACGATTGGCCTGACAAATGCAGGAAGTTAAATGGGGAGATGTGAATATGGTGGAAGCCGAGAGACGCCTACTAGCAAATGCACTCCTTGACATCTCCAACCAACGCTTCATTCTGCTCTCAGAATCATGCATTCCTCTCTTCAACTTCCCCACTGTCTACTCTTACCTAATCAACTCAACCGAAACTTTCGTAGAAGTCTATGATCTAAACAGTCCAGTGGGTCGCGGTCGATACAACAGCAAAATGAGGCCCGAAATCACTCTAAGACAATGGAGAAAAGGGTCACAGTGGTTTGAAATGGATCGAGAACTGGCCATTGAAGTTGTGTCGGACGAGAAATACGTTAATGTCTTCAAAAGGTACTGCAAAGGCTCATGTTACGCTGATGAACATTACATACCAACGTTTGTAAGTATTAAACATGGGAAGAGGAATTCCAACCGGAGCTTGACGTGGGTGGACTGGTCTAAAGGTGGGCCACACCCTGCTCGGTTTGTGAGGAACGAGATCGACGCCGATTTCTTGAAAAAACTGAGGAGTGGGCGTAAATGCGTCTATAACGGGGAATTGACCAACACTTGTTTCTTGTTTGCCAGAAAATTCCTGCCTACTGCTCTCGAAAGGCTTTTGAAGATTGCACCTCAAGTCATGCATTTCAACACATAGAATAGGATTGGATCAACTTTTACGCTGTTCTTTATTGCTTTGTAAGCATAGAGTGCGCAAATAAGGAAGAGAAACACCAGGCGCAACATAAATGTTTTCTCAGCTCCACACGACATCTGTAATTTCTTGTAGAACCACCACAGTTCTTCACTTTGATTATCAAATCACAATAACACTGAAACTCGACTGGAACAAAAGTTCCGATGAATCGTTCTATTAAATACACATTAGGCCCTTAAAGCCCAGTCTCAAAAGGCTTTTTTTTTTATTTGACAAAAAGTATAAACTAAAATACAAATTAAACCCAAGAGTCTCAAAGCATTGACAATAAATCTTAATATTTACCAAACATTTAAAATAGATATCAAATTTTTAAAAAATTAGGCGAAATTAAATTTCATTCATTACGTGCGTATTAGTATTGATATGACATATTTTTTATACTTTAAATCTCACGTAATACAGTAAATCCCATTTGCTACATTTAAGTTAATCTTTTAATTTTTATTACAAATAACTATAATAAATTATTTAACTTAATTATAATATGATTAAAAATTATCAAAAATTGAAAAAATGACTGAAGAATTCTAATTCCCAAATTTTCTAAATTCCCCAACATTTCTCAACAACCCTGATCAAATTTTCATTAAGTCCTGATCCTAATTTCTCCCAACATTGATGATTATCTAATGCTTAGAGTCTTCTCCTTCATATGATAGAAATCTTTGCATCTTCTCTTTTATCAATGGTGAAGTGTTCTTTTTCTTGAACACAAGAGAGCCCTAATTGCCTAGGTGGTTGGCATGATTTATTTACAGCTTCAAGCTTGACTTTTTTCTTTGGAAAAAGAAAAAATAAAATGTATTTAAAGGTAAAAATAGTTAAGGTCTTACCAAATGTCTAGGGGGATATCCTTTAAAACCATGAATACATTAGATACTATTTAGCTAAACAACACTAGAGAATGTTGTTGGTGGTGGGAATGCTACATAATGCCATAATTTCTTTGATGTTATCTAGAACGTCAAAGATAAGAATGTCTATAGACTTGGACTTGGATTCAAACCACCTAGCATTTCTCTCTTTACATATAGACTGGACACATATACTAACCATTATTATGTGGGACGAGATCTTAGTTGTTGACTGAGATGATAACCAATGAATAACATAAAAAATATTGTTTTCTTGGATAAGATAACCGTTGCGCATGAGAATAGCTCTCCATATCCTATTAGTCACTTCACAAGTAAAAAATAAATCATCTCTAGATTCTTCCTGGTTTTGACAGAAAGGACACATGGGATTGATGCTCAAATACCTGATCCGATTAGCCGTATTCAACATGTTTTGTATAGTGAGTCATAAGAGAAAGGAGATTCCTGGTAAAATAATTTTATGCCAAATGATTCCATGCCACCTCAGGTTTTCTCACCCTTAATAAGTCCCGAATGACTTTCTTTGTTAGTTTGCGAGTTGGTCTGTCATGCCAAAGAAAGGTATACTAAGTGAGAGATGGATTGTAGTGGGGTTACAAATGTCTAAGGTTGTCTAGAAAATTCAAACTACAGCCATTAATGAATGAATCCATTGTAGTGTGGATAGGAAAGGAGGAACCTCTGAGTAAATGAAGTTATTTCTGTTGTTTGTTTTTATAACGTGGAAACAATGTCGTGGTAGGTCCCAAGTATATGTGGTTAAACAAGCTTGCTTTTGCTTTTTGCTAGTCAAACTCAAAAATTAATTTTAAGAATAAAACTTGGGTGCTTGAGTTACTAAGCAAAGTAAGGATCATATGTTTTAGAAGTTTAAAACAATAAACAATTCTTGAAACTATAAATTCTTGAGATGAGAGTAGTAAAAAATTATTAAGATGATCATTTTTGTCAACTTTATTGTGGCAATTATTTTGTCAAATATGGAAGTGTGCAGTGGCAATGTAAATTATGTATATGAAACATGCTTTGACATTAAGAATTCATAACATAGACTTATAATACTTTTAATGCTCTATAATGAGTATAAATAGGTTTACAATGGCTCAATATGGAGGAATAAGGTTATTTTATGGTGGGAAGTTAATATTAGAACCTGAGTTAAACTATGTAGATGGTGATACAAGTATCTTTGAAAAAGTTGACCTTAATAATTTTAGTTATAGGCAAGTATGTGAAATAGGGAAGGATTTAAGATGCCTTCAAGTTGAAAAGGCCTGCTATAAGGTACTAATTTTCAACTTCAGCGAGTTATTAAGACTCATTGAATTAAATGAAAGTTGTATTAAATTTATAAGCCTTATAAAAATCCATGAAATTGTAGAAATGTATGTAACCTATAAGATAGACACACTAGTCCCTACACTTGACATATTACCTATAACTAGAGTAGAGGAGCTTAGTGGGTAGGATAGAGAAAGAGATGGTAAAGAAGAAAGTAGCGGTGTTAGGGTAGATTATATTACAGAAGATGTGAAAGTAGAAGCTGATAAAAAGAGAATGAAAATTTATAACCTTTTGCTTTGATGATCAAAGCAAATGATTATACATTTTTTGTTGAAATTCAAAAGGTTACATATTTTCTCTGATTCATAGAACGAGGATGGAGACATTTGAGACCTATTTGTAGGATAAATCGATGTTTTCTGAAGATAGAGTTTTAAGACCAATTGCTAAGTAAAGTAGGGAGGGATGTGGATAGAGGAATGTATCTATTGGCATGGACTATTATGAAGTTAGATAAGACATATTTATAGAGTCAGTTTATTAATCTACTAGCATATGATTTAGAATTAGATGATGGTGAAGGAATTGCAATCATCTCTGATATGCAGAATGTAACTAATCTTCATATATTTATAATTAATCTTCATCATTTTGGAAAAAATTGACTTAACTTTTCTAAAATTATTTTAGAGATTGGTTAGAATAATAAAGGTGACTTTTCCAAATGCAACTTATTGAATGTGTGATAGACATATTTACCATAATTGGCATGGGAATTATAAAGGAAAGGACTTGAGAAAGTAGTTTTGAAACTATGTTTAGTCAACCTATATGGAAGATTTCAACCAACAAATCAAGAGGATTAACAAAATAAAACTTAGATGCACTTCTACATTTCTTGAATATCTTAAGGAGAGTTGGGTAAGATGCTACTAATAATTTGTATCAAAATTCCTAGTAGTTGATAACAACATCAATGAAACTTTTAATACATGGATCTTATTTTATAAAGATAGACCAGTTATTAGCATACTTGAAATAATTAGAATCACTGTAATAAGAATACATAAAGATATGAGACAATTTGTAAATGGATGGAACATATATATTGCACCTACTATTATGCAGAAGTTGTAAGAGAATAAAAAAAGATACAATGCAATGGAAAATAGTTTGTAATGCAGATAGGGCATAGAAGTTTCTAAAGAATATAAAACATACTATAAAGATTGGTAGATAAACCTATACTTGTTTGGAAAAGGATCTATATAGATGCTCATAAATAACATGCACTAAGTGTTATCCGTCGTCATCACCATCATCATCATCACACCCAGTCCGAAGTCCCACAATAAAGCGCGGTCTGGGAGCGTCTGATAGTACTCAGCCTTACCCCTATATAGTAGAGATGATGTTTCGAATAGACCCACATGTCGATGTGACAATAAAAGAGTGATGCACGTTAAAGAGTAAATAATTAAAACTGTGTATCAAAGCAAACCCACAACAACCTAACCTAGGGAGCAAAAATTAGAACGTTAACAAAAAGAAAAAATATCAAGAAGATACGAATGTGAAGAGTTTTTAAAATCACCAAATCATC
Organism: Erythroxylum roraimae; assembly: GCA_027568915.1. Lineage (NCBI taxonomy): Eukaryota > Viridiplantae > Streptophyta > Magnoliopsida > Malpighiales > Erythroxylaceae > Erythroxylum > Erythroxylum roraimae. The sequence goes on along the minus strand of JAOSBL010000003.1, from coordinate 14,880,843 downwards.
GAGCATTCGGCTATATGCATCAATCTACCATTAAAAAAAACACTGCAATAGTTCATTGTAACAAGTAGAACAAAACCAATTGTAATGAAAATAAACCAAGTAACCATTCATAAGATTGTACAGATCCAAGCCTCACCAAAGCCATGGCAGCATAGCAGAGAAATGGGATCTGTTGAAGTGAAAGAACAAGAGAAGATCTCCCAAAATGAAACCATAAGATCATTGAGCAAAAAAATTAAATCTTGACATAAACCCAACAATATCAAATATAAAGAGATCAAAATAATAAAACCCAGAAAGCATTCAACCTTAAATCACACAAAGAAGCTAATATCAAAACCAAAAAATGCATAAAGAACTGAAACTTCAGAAAACACAAAACCCAGGAAACACCACAGTAGAAGAGACTGCTTAATCAAGAAACATACCCGAAAAGAGGATTGAATGTCGTTGTTTATCCCGTGAATCGATGACCACTATGTAGAAACAAGTTTTTATGGAGTACAAAAAGAGATTGAAAAAAGTACAAAAGAGAATAACTTACCAAAAAACGTTAAACAAGTAACATCATTGTTTTCCAGAGATGGAAGACATTAAACACATTACACCTGAAAATAATAAGATGCATTAAACACTCACTAAATCTAACATTAATAAGTCAACTCCATAAAGCAGATACAACAAAACACATAATAACAACACAATGAAAAGGGACAAACTACCTTAAAAGCTAAAAAGTATAACGAGAGAAAGAAAACCAAACTGGAAGGACCACCATAGTGGTTAAAAAAGGGTTATCTCACACAGCAATTAAAAAAAATCTGAAGAAATAATCTCCAAATCGTTATCAGAATCATCATCAGACGCTAACCGTAAGATCTACCGATCTGTAACCAGAAAAAAAGAGGTACTCACTTTTCCTAAGAAACCCTAAAAAATCTAAAAACAAAAACACTAGCAGATTAAACTAACAGATCTGAGAAAACTATGTGTGTCAAACTAAAGTAGATCAAAACGCATAGAAGAGCCAAAGAAGAATAGAATACACAAACAACACAAAAACGACAGCTACATACTCTATACTCTTGAGTTCTCAAATAAAGCATATTTTAAAAGCATACACTCTACACTCTACAGTGATACAAAAACATAATATCTCTTTGCGAAGCACGCACCTTAGAGACAATTCGAAAGTCGAATGTTGTAGAATGAGAGGGAAGCAAGCGACGGAGGACGTTGCGAGCGGCATGACTATTGTAGATAGTGTTATTCGTCATTGTAGATAAAAGGGTTGAGATTTCTGTTGATGAGTGCTATAAGATGAAATAATTTCTCAGATTACATGACTATATACTAAAGCCTATTAGGGGTTAGATTTTTTGTCCTATAATTAATGCTGAGGTAAGACACCCACCATCTAAAAGAGTCATACTAGGGAGACCCATTACCGTAAGAAGGAAAGGAATCATTGAAAAATCCAAACAAACCTTGCTTTTTAATATAAATCATTTACAATATGAATTGTTTTAGTAATTACTGTCATTAATTTTTATTTCTTATTATTTTCATGTTATAAATGAGGCACTTCATATGTATATAAACCTTAGACTTATGATCCATTTATCTTTTTTGTAATAATTGAAGAATTTTTTATTATTATAGGTTACCAGTGTGAACCAAGTTAATGATATTGTTATAATAATTCAACAAAGTAATACTATGAGTTCCATATATGAAATTCATTAATTACATTATTTAAAATTAATTCAAATCAACATTATCACTTATATGTTTGTTTCCAAGTTGGTTGCTTATCACTTGCCAATAAAAGAAAGTTTAGAGAAGTTGATCCATATACATTCAAGTTGTCATTTGAACTAAAGGCTCTAAGGTTCGAAGGATAATGTATCATTTCATATAAGTTACAAGTTAAAAACAAAGAAGAGGATGGCATCATTGGTAAAATCATCACAAGACCAAGTTTCACAATCAAGTGCAAATGAGGGATGTAATGTGGTGCATAATCAACCATATTAAAGTTGTCATTTTTTGTTACTATAACTTTTTGATGGATGTGTTGTTGGCATAATTTTTTTATCGATATGTTCTTGGCATAACTTATGGATGGATGTATTGTTAGCATAACTTTTGGCTACATGTGTATTTGTTTGCTGCTTTTGTATATGCATTCCAAATATATTATTAATATTCATGTATTGTCTTTTTTTATTCATGAATTTCCAATATATTACTCTTATAAATTACAAATATTGACAAATGATGGAAAATTATTACAATCAACATAAATTTACAATATATAGTTCAATAGAAGTTCAAGTGCACAATCATTACATTTATTAAAATTTAAGTTTAAAATTTAACATTGTAGTTAGATGCCATTTTGCCACAATATATTAAAAATAGGGTTAATTACAAAAAATTCTAAACTTTACTAAATTCTTTACTCAATTTTATGATTGTAGCTCAAACTTTAAAAAGAAACAATAAAATGTTTGAACTTTAAATTTTCCCAAAAATTGTCTACCATTAAAGTCTTTATTAATGGAGCTAATGTGGCTACTGTTAGTCTTTATTAATGGAGCTAATATGGCATGCCATGTCAACTGATATATGTTTCACATAAATGGCAAGTGAAATATAATTTCTGTTGGGTTCCGGAATCCAACTTCTTAACAAAAAACCATCGAATCATATCAAAACGATTAAATTTTTTTTCTTTTTTTTCATTATTATTCAATCTTATACGCTCTTATTCAATTCATCCATTTTAATCACAATTCCTTTGCCAAAGCTTTTCCATAACCTC
>JAOSBL010000003.1:14840264-14861674 GCA_027568915.1 Erythroxylum roraimae | reverse complement strand
ATTTTTAGGTTTTAAGTTTTTTAATTTGCAATTACGTCCTTGGGGTTTTTTATTTTTGCGAAATGGTCCCTAACATTTCGGTACCGACCGGAATTGGCACCCGGAATGTTTAAGTCCGATCCGGTTCCGATTTCCAGCCGGAACGGGATCCATAACATTGCATGAAACATATATCAAGTCCTGTCAGTTGTATTAATAGAGACTCTTAACATTGAGATTTTTTTTAAAAAAAAATAAAAATTTGAGCATTTTTTACTCCTTTTTAAAGTTACGGCTATAGTTGTAAATTGTAGTAAAGAATGAGATCTTTTTAATAATTAACCCCTAAAAGTAACACCTATCAAAAGCACAACAAATCTTATTACAATATTTGTGAACATAAAATTTAACTCTTTTTCTCTTTTGCTAACAAATTAATTTCTTACTTCATAAGCTTTACCTACTCCTCAATCTCTTCACGTGTGTATGTTGCATCATTGCTTGCTTTGATCATCTTCGTTAATATATATACTTCTTTCCTTAATTTATGAGTAACTTTAATAGTGCTCTCAATAAATTTATCACCGTACCAATTAAAAAAAATCACATTTACTAATATGAAATAAAAAATAATTCAATATTTAAAAATTATACTCAACATTTTGTAAAATAATTACAAATAAAAACTCATTGAATAATTATGGCATTCATAAAATCTCCTCGTTGAATTATGATCACTCTATGAAGTTTTTAGCAGGAAATTTATCCTCCAATAGCAAACAACATAATGAGCATTTGAACTTGATATTGTATTAATAGATAATAGGGATTCTATAGCTTTACGAACTATCAGTGCAATTATCACAATTATAGCATTGCATAGTCCTAAAATCCACAAAATTTAATCATACGATGCTACTAGCTCCAATTATTTTTGCAAGTGACATGAGGTATTTTTTTTAATCTTTTGGATTGAGAAATGAATATTGCAAAAGGAGAGCAATTCACTTCCAATAATGGAACAATAATTTTGAAATCAAAATTCTGAAGAATTGTAAGAAGACTACAACTTAAACAAAAAAAAATGTAACTATTTAATAGAAGGCACCAAAAAACAAAAGCATACCTTTGAATACTACAATGAATTTTTAAGAAGAATTTTGTAAAATTTCTTACTCAAAACATATTAAGAATCTTGCATCTTCCCCTACATCAATTCCCATTAAACCCAAATGAACAATACAGTTTAATAACATTAAATATATACACCCAGCATAATCCAATACATCAATTGGAATAAGTGTTCTAATATACCAAAAACCTACATAAAACTTTTAGTAAGGAATTATTGGTCTATATAAGACGAAAATTGCAAAAAAAAATCTTAATAAGTTAAAAGATAGTAACATGTGATGCTCATGACTTATGTAAATATGATTTGATGATCAATCACCTTTACTAAATATGATTTGATGATCAATCACCTTTACTTTTCCGACGAATGATTTTTGTCAAAAGTTAATTTTCCTACTTCTGGCCTCACTCTTGAAGTAGGATAATGCTATGATATCAAGCTTCATTTAATCCTATTGCATTGCGTCGCCCAATCTTTTAACCCAAGCACGTCAAAAGCAAAAGCAAAGTCAAGAAATACGTATATGAAGATACAAGTTCGTTAAGCTCAAGAACAAGACTTCCGCGAAAAGAAAACAATAACTTGAGGAAAACGAGAACGCGACATTTAGCAAATAACAACTAATTACTGGCTAGCCACGCAAGTGTCCTCGGACAGGCAAGGCGAGTCCGACACAGAGTCAAAAGTTTCGTGACAAGGTGACACCTCGACCCCACGTATTTCCTCAATCATCTTCACCACGTGGCTCATCCTGGGCCGTTGCTCCGCAGCCGTAGCAGTACACGCCATAGCTATCTGCAACAACCCAACCATCTCCTCCTCAATGTCCTTATACCTCATCAGTTCCAAGTCAAACACCTCCGCCGTCCACTCCTCCCTCACCACCGACTGCACCCACCTCGGCAAATCCACCACGCCACCGCAGTCCAACACCGACGGGCACTTCCCAGTCAGCAGCTCTAATAACAACACCCCAAAAGAGTAGACGTCGGACCTTTGCGTCTGTTTGCGTCCGTCGGAGGACACCTCCGGCGCGTTGTACCCGCTGGTTCTTGAGGTGGTGGACGGTGAAGTTAATAGGGTGATGCCGAAGTCGGAGACACGTGCGTCGCCGGTTTTATCTAAAAGGATGTTTGTGGACTTTACGTTGCCATGGGCTAGTTTAAGGGCTTTGCAAGAGGTGTGTACAAAGTTCAGTCCACGGGCCGCTCCGGCTGCTATCTTGAGTCGTGTGGTCCAGTCTAGTGGGGTCCGACCCGGTCCTCGGTTACCTGTGGAAGTTTCAATAGTATATATGACAAAGTTAGGGTCACCATCAGGATCAGATGCTGGAGATCAAATTCCCAAATCGCAGATTTGTCTTCATCTTTAGCCAGGGTCTAGCTGGCTTTGATGGCTTTTTCATGTTTTAGTATCTCACAAAAAGTAAAAGTATCTACTATCTGCTGCTAAGTCTTGCAGGTGTGCCGTAGTTTATTATACGAAGAAAGTGAACACCCAACATTAACATACCACTCGTTCCAAGCTGCTATTATCCTACAGGTTTTCTGTTGTATGGCATAACTCTTTACCTTTGTCTGCTGCTGTGGGCAAGAGTTATCGAAAGGTGCAAAAGCAAAAACACAGAGCCATAAAACTAAGCTGCTAGCTAAGGGCATCAAATAAATTATAAATCTTCATGCTCTCTTATTTTTTAAAATTTTTTATTTTTATATATCCAGTGCAGTAGTGCAGTGCAGGGCAGGTGGTGGTGGTCTGTCTTCTTGCGTGACACGAATATCGTGATCTGGTTCTGGGGTCCTATCCCATGGTCAACTAGTTCTAGTTGGTAACCCAACCCCTCGGGTCTATGATCCCAAATAAATAAAAACTAGTCAAGATTCTTAAAGCATTTCCGAGAGCCAGCCCATAAGTAACGCAGCATAGTAATGATCAAGAAACGAACCCAAAGCAAGAATGAGAACCTAATGGAGTTAATGGAAGATTAGAATTACGTACCATGAAGAAGCCAAAACAAGCTGCCATTAGGCATGTAATCATAGACCAACAACTTCTCCTCTCTCGCAAAATAATAAGCCTTCAAGCTAACCAAATTAGGATGTCTCATTCTCCCTAAAACCTCCATATGCTGCTCAAAGTCCCGCTTCCCACCAACACTCGCATCCTTTAGCCTCTTCACCGCCACCACATTGCCGTCCTCCAGCACCGCCTTGTACGCCGTTCCAAACCCACCTTTCCCCAACATCTCCGCCGACGCTCTAAGCAAGTCCTCAAGCTCAAACCTTTTCACCCCCTCAAAAAACACCATTCTACCTCTCTCATAACCTGGTTGATTCGGGTACGGACTGGAAGAGTACACTATCTTCTCCGTTTCCAAAAGCTTTGAACCTTTCCCACCCCGCATTTTCGCTGCGTAGTTACGCCAAAAGTAGCAGTACAGCAGTAGAGAGACCATAGCTAGTACTAACACGTCCCCAAGTATTATAGCTATTAGTGCTAAAGGGTTTGTCTTGGATGCTTTCTTGTGGTTGGTGTTTGCCGTTGGTTTGTTTGGTGCTGTTGTTGCTGGTATCGAGCTCGGTGACGAGACTATCGTCGGGTTATTTCCCGGCATTAACGGCGACGCAAGGGCTCCGTCGGATCCGGGTTCTGTGGGGTCGGATACGATGCTTTTACAGGCCTGCACCGGCGATCCACAAAGACCGGAATTCTGACCAAAAGCCGACTCCGGGAAGCCTGAAAGTGACTTGGGTATCTCACCGGAGAGATGATTGTTGGACACATTGAAGTCCTCCAAGCGTGGAATGTTTAACCCAGATACTGAGCCAGTGAACCGGTTCCCTTCAAGTCGAAGAGTTAACAAATGATTCAAGCGGTTGATTACACCAATGGGAATGCTGCCAGAGAAGAAGTTAAACGAAAGATCCAAACGGTAGAGTCTTGACAGAGCTTGGACAGACACCGGAAGGGCGCCGGAAAATTTGTTGTGTGATAAAAAGAGAAGCTTTACTGCAGTGAGGTTAGAGAGGTTTGGGAGGGGACCAGAAAGATTGTTTCTTTTGAGACTTAGAACACGGAGTTGGGTTAGAGATGTAAGGGGTTGAAACGAGCCGCTGAGCTCGAGGCCTTCGAGTACGAGACGCGAGATTCTGTTATTGATGCATGAAACTCCGGTCCAGTTGCAGAGGTCAGTTGAGGAGTTCCAGTAGGTGAGCTTGTTGGCTGTGTCGGAAGCGGATTTGAAGTGCATTAGAGCGTCGAAGTCTGGGTTTGGAGAGGCTTGTGTTGAAGAGAAGCATAGGAACAAGAGGGATAGAGTGAAATGTTTGAGAAGCGAAGTGGGTGATTTCGCCATTGTTGCGACGAAAGCTTGCTCCTGCATTGGGGCGGGTGGGTGAGTGAGTGTGCCGTGGTTGGTTAGTGCCTAGTGGTTTTGTGAAGACTGTGAAGTGTGGTAATAATATAATTAAATGGAAATAAGGAGGGTAGTTTGGTAATAGAAAGCTTACTTGTGATGGGGTGGATTGGATTGGATTTCGCAGTGTTTCATGAATGAGATGAAAAGACTATACTATCCTTCAATTAACTCAAATGATACGCGATGCATAATTATTAAGGAGTCTCGAAGTTGGTGCTGCTGATGCGTTAATCTTTTTCTGTTTTTTGCTTTTTTACCAGTTGGAAGGGAAGGAAAGGATACAACTGTCGTTCCCTTGACGAAGAAGAAGTGAAGTTATTTATGTAATAAATAGAAATTACAAAAATTGGACCATTGAGATTAAACCTAAAAAGAGAGCACATTAACTTTAAGAACAAAGGATCTTGCGTTGTGGGCAGAATGAATGGAGAGGAAATGAACAACATAACAGTCAGTCAGGCAGTCTTATTGAACAGGTAAAAAGAAAAAGAAAGGAAAACAGATAACATACAATTATAGGACGAATAAACAAATGAAAAAGCGTATGTTTTGCGGGACTCAAATTCGGGAGTAGGTGCCCAGCCCCAGCTTAGCTTTAATAAAGACGGTCCCTGGAAGAGACTCCCTCCCTATAATATTATTATTTTTTGTTTTTGATAAAAGTAAATTGGAACTTTAACGCGTATTGTATTGTGTTGAAAGAGATAAAACAAAAACCAAACACTGGAATTGGGCTAAAGGCTGAAAAAGAAGATGGTTGCTTCTTCTAAACATGTCGGAATCAGATAAAGGATAGAGATGGTCGGGGACGGGAACAGTGTATGGACTGCACACTATTCTGTTAACCGCAAAATCTGCTTCAGGTTCAACACCTGTATTGTTTTTTTAGTTTAATTTAAGATTATTTGTAAAAAAAAATTAAACTTAAGCAACTTTTACAGCGCTGTCTCAAACTTCAACACGTAGCACTAAAATGTTGGAACCATTAATTTGTTGTAAAAATAACTTGACAGTAATTTTTTTATTAACGTCATTGACGTAACAAACCTTTGCCACCTCGCTCGCTGCTGCGAGTTCAATTTTTTTCACTTAATTATTTTATAATTTAATTAATTTAGAGAAAAGAAAAACCTATTGAACTCTTCAATCTTCATTCATCTATTCTCCTTCTTCTCCCTGTCGGTTTTGTCTATGTTTTTACTTCACCTTCATGTTGGGCTCCGACATTCCTTCTGCTTGTTTACTTCCTCGTTGTCTTCATTGTCTGGGTAAGGATTATGTTAACTTCGCTACACAAAATGCGCATTTGGCTAAAGATGCCCATTTGATTACTATGCTTTGCTAGCTGTTTGGGATGCAATTTTGGTAAATTTTCTGATTTCTGGCCATGTTGTTCTTTGATGGTGCTACTATATAAATTTATGTTTCATGGTAAGTTATTGGGAATTCGTTAATAACTGAGTCCTTTTTTCTTAGCATTTTATATAAAGATCGTATTATTTTTGCCAGATTCCAAGAAATAAAGATGCTAGTATTTGTAAATGTTTTTAGATCAAGTCTTTTTCATAGGCTTGTCTACTGCAACTGCAATTCTTTTTATGGTGTATCAAAGTCCAATGCCTATCTTGCCACTGATCTTTTTCTTCGAGATGGGTGAGGAAGTTCTATGCTTTGCATTAGAATGAGATAGACATGTCATAAGGCAATTTTGAGCGAACAGTCTCCTGAACTATTGCTTATCCTTTTTTCAGTTATGGGAACGGGTTGTAATGGCAGTCCGAACATAAGGCAGGGATGAAGCAGTAGTCCAATCCTTGAATCACGAGTGGGCGTTGTACATAAACAGATTGCAGGAGAGTATTGCTATTGATTAGCCTGCTTCTTTGTTTGTTGAATGTGCAATGGTTGAAGCACAATTGTTGAATTTTGAGCAATCATCACTTAACGTTGGAGGACCAAAAGTTTACCTTGATGTTAATGGTAACTCAATACTGGCATTGAAAAAGAGGTGTTTGCATTCAAAATTTGGAACGGAAAACTATTCAAGTTTTCAGCATTCCAATTCTACATCAAGAAAAAGGAAACTGAGTTATTAATATCTGAGAAGAAACTGATAAATGGGTATCGATGATTGAGCTAGCAAGATTTGATTACCTTTTCCTTCTGAGTTTCAATCTAGTTGTTTGTTACTCGACACTTTTAATCTTAGAACATACCTTGTAAGTCAAAATGCAATTTTTTTTTTACTAATAAATAGTGCACTACAACATTACTACATTCTAAAGTATTGGTTTACCATATTAAGTTCCTTATCACAATGAGTACCATATTAAGAATTTGGAGTTATATGGCTTGGTTCTATTAAATCAAGACAATTTTATGCAAAACTGATTAAGTCCACCCAAAAAATGATTATTAGTAATTGGAGGTCTAAAAGTAGTTGTAATGATCAGAATAATAAAAGGAAAACTACTAAACTATGAATCATATGGAGAAGTTGAAAAACCTTGCGTTCACGAATGGTCTTTTTTTATTTGTTGTATAGTGTCCAGTTAAAAATGGATTGTTTCTGCGAAAATGTAATCAAGTTGTATAAAGTCCAGTCAGAGGTGAAACTTTAGACAAGTGATGCATAAAATAGCAGTCGTCAGAATCCAACGTCACGAGGCTAGTTTCTAATTTGTTGTCTCGTTTTCCTACTAGTATAAGCAAGATTTTCACTTTATTTTGCATCTACAAGTGTTGGTCATGCATTCAGAAAGACAGAGCATCAATTTATACAATTAATTAGGCCTTGAGAGAAAGTTGATAAGCTATCTTCTGTAGTACAAATATTCAATTGATGTACTAATTTTTGTAAGATTTTACAGATGTATTCAAAACCTCACAAAAACATAATCGCAAGTGAAAGTCCAAACGTATACAAATTTCTTTCATAAAAGCGTGGCTTTCTAATAACACATTAAGAACACAATATTATCCAAAAAAACTTACATGTAAATAGAAGAGCCGCACGAGAAAAATTAGACAACGACCCTTTATAAATTTTTATGAAGAGATTTATTCCCCAAATTGTTGTTATTATAGAAGTAAAAAAGCCACTATATTTCAGCTAATTTCATCCAAGGATCTCAGGTATCTTCTCGATTACCATTTGGGAATAATTGGTGCCATCATCCTACTTTATAAATGCTCCCAATATAACCATTGTGGCCACAATTCGAAAATGAAGCACCTAAAGCTTTCACTATCATCTCATCTAAGGTATAACTCATTAGCAGCAATCTCTAGCATACTGCACAAGGATAGATAAAGATGTCAATTTTGATCATTGTTGATATCAGGACCTGTCAATGGATCAAGCCCATGAGATATTTAGTGAAAACAACTTGGTTTAACATAACATTAATAAATAAATAAAAAGCACATTATTTTAATTTGGACATTAAAACAATACAAGGCCTAATTACTCCTTGGATTCGATGAAATGATATGGAAATGAATATGACTGCATGGTCTATGAAGCATTCAATTCTTCAATTTTGCCTTCTAAAAATAAGAACAAAAACACTATGTGCCTATAGTGTTTGTTCAAATAAGAATGTCAGGCATCTCACTTTCATTTTTCTTCAAATCAAGTTCTTGAGATAAAGCTAACCTACCTTAAATCAGATTTTGAAGTAGGAAAGATGGATATAAGTTAGATGACTGAAATCCCGAACTAACAATTCTACTATGGAATAAGAAACTTCCAACTTTTTGTGTTTTTTCTGACAAACTTGCCTGTAATATCCTCTTATTACTTGGAACAATCAATCTACCCCTTGTAATTTTAATAAGACAAGAGGGTCACTTTTAACCCTAAATTTTTCACCAATCAACAAGTTTAATCATTACATTCTTAATTAAACAATTATAACTCTAACATTTAGAAAATGTTAAAGTTTAATCTCACTCTAACAAAAAATTCAAACCATTATGTTAAGTACTAAGTCAGCGCTAACTTGACGATTAAAGAATATTTTTTATTAAAATAAATGAGTCGCTTGTAACACTTCAACGTCAGTATGCATTGACCTTATACTTGAAAATTATTTTTTATTAAAATAAGTAGGTCTCTTGTACCACGTCAACCTTAGTGAGAAGTAGATTTTAATTAAATAAACAAAAATATTTTTATTATTAAGCGTGGGATCACTATTTTTATTAAACGTTAAACAAAACTTAAGAATGGTGCCCCCATGCTCTCATTCTCTTTGTTCCGTCATTTAACTTTCTCTCTCTAACAAGGGGTGCTTAGTATCAATATCAATAAACACCCATTCTTTTAATGACGATGAAAATAGTTTGTGATCAAAAGTGCATTTTGGACCATTGTGTTTTTATCAAAATATAAGTTGAATCCTAACGTTTTGAAATTTTTAATTTGAATCCTAACATTTTCAAAACGTTATAATTGAACTTTAAATAAACAAAAATATAATGGAACTACATTTTTGTCAACATAGTGTCATTTTATCACTAAAGTGACCCATATTCATCTTTCTTTAATCAATAAGTAAGTTTCACTATCATATCTATGCTATGGTGTAATGTAAGGTTCAAATGTCTGTTTTAAATTATACTAATTTTAGGGTAATTACTTCAAAAAATTTAAACTTTACTGAATTTTATAATTATAAGTTGAACTTTAAAAGGTAGCAATAATATTATCAAAATTTTAACTTTTTACAAAAATAGTTTGTCATTAGACCCTCTACTAATGGTATTAACGTGTCAAATTACGTTGGTTAATACATTTTTTATGTGGATGCTGAAATATAAATTTCTTATAAGAAAATTATTAATTAAAAATTCAAAAATCAAAAAGTCCTTGTGAACTTTACTTACTTTGATATCCAACTTTTGTATTTTAACTTGCATCTTTTAAGCTTATTCTCTTTACTTCAAAAAGTTTCTAGCCATGACAATTACTTAACAAAGGTTTGCAACTAACCCTGGGGTTCTTGTTTTCTTTCAAGACACTAGGCTTTATTTTTTTTGTGACTATTTAACCATACCACAAAACAAAAGTAATCAACTTCTATATACAAATAAGAAAAGAAAGGAGAGTAAAGAGCAAAAGATAAGAACACAGATACTTCATCACTAACCAATTGGAGGAGAAGCTGGCTTGATATGCTTATTGTAGCCTAATAGTTTGAAAGTCAATAAAGAATCATTAAATTCTCTTTTGATGTAATAATGGCAGCTAGGGCAAAGGCCTAATTACTCATTGGATTTGATGAAATGATATGGAAATGAATGTGACTCCATGGTCTATGAAGCATTCAGTTCTTCAATTTTGCCTTCTAAAAATAAGAACAAAAACACGATGTGCCTGCAATGTTTGTTCAAATAAGAATGTCAAGCATCTCACTTGCATTTTTCTTCAAATCAAGTTCTTGAGATAAAGCTATCCTGCCTGAAATCAAATTTTGAAGTAGGAAAGATGGATATAAGTTAGATGACTGAAATCACGAACTAACAATTCTCCTATCGAATAAGAAACTTCCAACTTTTTGTGTTTTTTCTGACAAACTTGCCTATAATATCCTCTTATTACTTGGAACAATCAATCTACCCCTTGTAATTTCAATAAGACAAGAGGGTCACTTTTAACCCTAAATTTTTCACCAATCAACAAGTTTAATCATTACATTCTTAATTAAACAATTATAACTCTAACATTTATAAAATGTTAAAGTTCAATCTCACTCTAACAAAAAATTCAAACCATTATATTAAGTACTAAGTCAGTGCTAACTTGAGAATTAAAGAATATTTTTTATTAAAATAAATGAGTTGCTTGTACCACTTCAACATCGGTATGCATTGACGTTATACTTGAAAATTATTTTTTTATTAAAACAAGTAGGTCTCTTGTACCACGTCAGCCTTAGTGAAAATTAGATTTTAATTGAATAAACAAAAATATTTTTTAATATTAAGCGTGGGATCACTATTTTTATTAAACGTCAAACAAAACTTAAGAATGGTGCCCCCATGCTCTCATTCTCTTTCTTCTGTCTTACAAATTTCTCTTTCTAACAAGGGGTGCTTATTATCAATATCAATAAACAGTATCCACAACTGATGCAAATTCTGCACAAAGGAGATACCAAAGGAAAATCTATCAGCACACCTCGGATCAATATAATTTCCATTGATCAAAAAGGTACATCCAAACTCAACATGCTTTTTGGTTTATGGTCATTCACATGGATCCTCGATTCTGGCACTACTGACCACATCATTTGTTCCTTAGAATTCTTCTTAGCTTACAAAACAGTAGATTCCTTGACTATCATATTGCCAAATGGCAACTTTGTCCTGTCACACACATTAGGACAATCAATATTTCTTTGATTACTCTTACCAATGTGCTTTTTGTGCCTATTTTTTCATTTAACTTAATTTCAATCAGCAAGCTTAACTTCTCTTGACAAAAGTCGTGTAGTAGCCAAAGGTTTTACTCAACAAGAAGGTTTGGATTATATAGAAACCTTCTCCCCTGTGGTAAAACAACAACAATCAGAGTTCTGTTAGCACTAGTAGCACAAAATGATTGGTTACTACATCAACTAGACATAAATAATGTATTTCTACACAGTGAATTACATGAAGACATATAAATAAAGGCTCCTCCCGGATTAGCTCTTCCTCGTACAGACCTTGTCTACCATCTCAAAGAGAGCATTTATGGTCTAAAGCAAGTCAACTGCCAGTGGCACTCCAAGCTAACTTCTGCCCTCCTTTTTACTGGTTTTTTTTCAATTCCAATTTGATCACTCCATGTTCAGAAAAGAAGTGAATGAAACCTTCATCATCTTACTTGTCTATGTCGACTATGTGCTACTCGCCAGTAATGATTTGCAGCTCATCCGAACCACCAAATAATTCCTCAATGAAACCTTCAAGATCAAGGATCTCGGACCTGCAAAATATTGTTTAGGGTTTGAATTAGCAAGATCATCTACTGGCATAAATCTAAGTTAACACAAATATACACTGGACTTACTCTAAAATACCGTCTTTCTACTTTCAAAATCAACCGCTACTCCTATGACTTCAGACCTCCGATTATCTTCATCTGAAGATCACATCACTGACCCATCTCCTTCTGTCACTTGTTCTAAAAACTTCTATATTTAACCACCATAAGACTGGACATATGTTTTGTCGTCCAGCAACTTTCACAATTCATGCCAACTAAGTGTCACCTTCAAGCGGCGCATCGCATCCTTCAATACTAAATAAATCTCCGGGTCAAGAGCTCTTATTCCGACGAGACTTACCACTCAAGCTCCGTGCGTTCTCAAACTCTGACTGGGGAACCTGCCCCGACTCCCAAAAATCTATCACTAGTTACTGTGTGTTTCTCAAATATTCCTTAGAAATTAAAAAAAAAACCAACAGTCTCCAAAAGTTCCTCCAAAGTTGAGTACAGAGCTCTCGCCACCACGACATGCAAACTTCAATGGTTGTTCTATCTTCTTAAGGACCTCGGTGTAAACCATCTTCGATCGACATATCTCTACTGTGACAACCTCTCTGCCATACACATAGCAGAAATTTCGATTTTTCGCGAACGAACAAAGCACATTGAGATCGATCGCCATGTTGTTTATGAAAAATTACATAAAGGTATCATCCACCTTTTTCCCATCTCAACCAACGCTTAACTCGCCGATATCTTCACCAAAGCCCTGCCAAAATCCTCCTTTCAAGACTTGTTACTCAACCTTGGCGTCGTGCACGACATCTACGACCCAGCTTGCGGCGGTGTGTCAAGAGAAGTTAAGCTTACAGTAACGTGTGGAGAGAACCCTAGCAAATGAAACACGATGATTATATTTTTGGGTCAGGACTCTCTTTTAATTTTGGGTTTAGGCCAATGTTTTGGAATGACAGCCCAGTCCATTCACCTTGGCCCAACCTCACATCTTTTATTACCTCTGACCCACATTCTTTTCTATTTCTCATTTTTATTTTACTAGTAAATCTTTTTGTTATAAATATCTAATCTGTTATAATAAATTGTGAACAGAACAACCTATCTAAAGGGTTGGGATTCATTTAATAAAAGAGTGAGCTAATATTATCTTTCATTACATCTCTTGTCAATTCTCACCATGTTCTTTGGATTTAATTGGGTTTTAACATTCGTAAAATGAGGTTAATAGTGTCAACTTGAGCTTATAAACAGTCGAGTGCATCCATTCTAAGTTCTTACTGCATATCCTACTCACTTCGAGAATAAGTTAGTTTTTGTTAGAGATTCAAAAAAATGTGGGAAAACAATGTGCTTTCTTCTTTTGAATTTTGGGGATGTAGTTAGTGAGAGGCTTGAATATTAGGAGAGTTATGTGAAAAGTTAAAGATTAAGTAGGTGTTTGATTCATGAGATTGGAAATCAATTAATGGGTATGAAATAAATACAAGTGGATGGTTTTATATTTCAATTATAAGAGATATCTAACTTTCGAAGACTCATTCATACGCCGATATATTAGAAGAATAGATTTCATTCCTGATTTGAAGCAAATGTCACGAGCATGACAACCTTTGTTATGCCTAGGACATACTTTTTTAATTAAATATAAATAAATATAATTAATTATATTATATTATATTATATTAATTACAATATAATTAATTAATTATATTTTTCTTTTTTTGACAACTAAATATAATTAATTAAAATATATTAAGATTTGATATAAAACAAAATTTTAACAAATTTTTATTTTAAAAAATTAACAAATTTTTATTTGTTCATATTTTTAATAAACCAACTACTATTAATAATAGCAACAATCATTCTTTTCCTCTTAATCCACTATCATAATTATAATAATTATATTTATTTTCATTTCTCACTATAATAATTTTCTTTCCTATTACCTAATTTGAACCACTGCACCTAAGACTGACGACAATATAATTTATTTATAACATTCTAAAAATGTTAAGTTCAGATTGAATGTTTCTAAATATCAAAATTCTAACTTGTATTTTGTTTAAAACACCTTCTGAAGCATAGTTGATTTCTCATAACCTTTCCTTCATCATCTCCTGCTCTTATCCCGTGCCTGTACGTTATTATACATTTGACTTAGCAACTAACCACCTGAGCTTACCTGGAGTCGCAACTCTTTATCTTTTCCCGTAATACAGGGCCGACTGTGCATCTTTAATCTTCTCAAAAAGCTAACACTAATTTTTACATAATTTTCTGACAATACATGTACATTTGCAGCGTCAAGGTTGTATCATTCAAACGATTGCCTGGCCTAGGGAATTGTAGATTACAAAAGAATTTAGCCGGTAAAAGAATCGAGAAATTTATGCCACTTTTACTCCACTGGGACGTTTTCCTTCCATAGCATCCTTCTTATTCCGACAATCAGCACAAAGAAAAGGCCCTTGCCAGGGCTTTGAGCTCACGGAGAAGATTCCGCCAGCATGAACAGAGATACCCTCACTTGGGGCCAGATCAACTTGACATACAGCACAAGTGAATAGACCAGATGTTGAATGTGCAGTGCACTCATCATTTCCAAGTCTGCATGATATGAGGAAAGACGGTCACTAGGCAAGTAAAATGACCCAAAACATAATAAGGAATGCTACTCCATTTCACCAACAGTTTCATTGACAATTAATTGTCATGTCTCTCTTTCGTCAAGTAGTTGCCAACAAGCCTAAGCGCATGACTCCCATGAAGTGGGAAACATGCCGATAGGCTGATGGTCTCATCCCCACAGGTGTTGAAAACTAGAATGACGAACCAATATTAAATTACAGAGGTTATGACAATTACAACAACCACTTTAAATGTTACCACACAAAGGCTCCTGTTTATCACATGGAACCACAACAAATGCAATGAAGCTAAAACACCTTACCAACATGGGTCATGTGCATGCAAATGAGTAAGTACTAACCTTTCAGCAAGTATTGCTGACCCTTCTTCAAACAATTCTTCAACTATGCCTACAGCAGAAAGCCTTTTTGATAATTTGTTTGCAGAATCACAGGACTTCTTTCTGAAGAATAAGGCTTTTAGCCTATTCTGCTTCTTGGGCGGAGGAGGAGTAGGCTGTAATGAACTGTCAGGAGGAATAACGTCAACAACTATGCAGGTTGTATCATCCTTCAGTCCCCTTGTCCTTAAGGCTTCCTGAGATAGAATCCATATTTCATTAGGTCATACCACTGACTCATGATTTTCACTTCATTGAATGCACATCATTGGAGCTTTCATCTCAATTTGGCAAAAGGAGAAAAGACCAGACATTCATATAATTTATCAGACATAGTAAAACTGTGTTGACTCATTGAAAAAAGTTAGTTAACTCAAATTATGCTAGTTAAAGGAAAGCATAAAAGTTCTTTTTAACACCTTCACAACTTGTCTAGCAGCAAGTTCGGCTGGCAAACCACGACAAGACTTTGCTGCCATTTCAGAGGATAGGGCATCCCAGATACCATCAGAAGCAATCACAAGCCTTCCACCCGCGTTTGATAGCTTTTGAAAATAAGAGAAGTTGGAGTACATATTACAAACCAGAGCAAACAATAGGCCAGATATCCAGTATAGAGCAAATGGGCGTTACAATCATAGAGAATAACAAAAGATTTGGATAAAATCGAAAATTGAAAGAAAATGATGCTTACCTTCACTTGTTTGACATGTGGAATAGGAACTATAAATTCTCCAACATCCATGTCCCCAATGGACCTAGAAAGGCACAAGCCTCCTGGCCAACAACGAAGTGGACCAATCTGGAAAGGAAAAACAAAAACAGGGAGCAAAACTCTAATTATTTAGCATTTTAGACAAACTCCACAGTGTGACTTTGATACTAAGAAAGAAGCAAGCAAGCTCCCAAAGTGTTACCTCAGCACCACCTGCAATGCTAAGCCTCCCCACTTCCCCTCCACTTGCAGTCACACGTTCCCTCCTGCAGATCCAGCAAAAGTAGATTAGTTTCTCTCCAATGTTGAGGAACAAAATTGTTTTTCTTAATAGATACATACTCGTCCACATTCTCTTCAAGTCTATGATCAACTGTTAAGGTGGAAACAGCACCACCCTGAGTGTCTAAGATACAGCGTGAGTCTCCAACTGATGCAACAGTAACTGTCCATCCATCAATTATCACAAATGTTGCTGTAGTGCCTGATGTTTCTCCTGATGAAATTGACAACAAAAAAGAAAAGAGAGAGAGAACCAATTATATCTAATGCAAGACATAATTAATGCAATGGTAATCTCAAATTAAGAAGAGATTGACAACAGAAGAATGTCTCTGAGTTCCTTGCCTCTTCTCTGAAACTCCTTGTCAGTCTTCACAAATCCAGAAACTAATGCTCGAGGTAAAGCTTGAAGCCACTCTTCAGATCCAAGTCCACGAGGAATAGCGCCCAAAACATGATTCAACAAATTCTCCCTCGTAAAAACAGCTGCCGCATTTCCATTGTGCCCATCAAAGATCTGACCATCAGAAGTTACCGATAGTCACCATTAAGCACGAAAGCACAAGAAAGATGAAATCATACAACATCGAAAATGGACTATCATCATGACGTATCCAAACCAATAGACTAAATCTGAACCTCATATCAACATACTAATGTAATGCATCAAGAATATCCCAACAACGCAGTGACGTAGCTAGGAGGAAGAGAACTAAAAACAACGGAAGAATGTCAAAATTGTAGCAGTTGTTACCCACAGTACAAGGTAGACAAAGTATTAGTTAACATAGTTCACCCATCTAAAGAGACGATAAGAAAGGAAAAGACAGATCTAGATCTTTTAGCAGACTTTGGTCCCAAGAAAAGAAACAGAATCCTGAAGCAAATTGCAATGCGCAAAAATCATATAAATCATGAGATCACGCCCAAAAATCAAGGAAGAAATGATCTAAGTCAAAGAAATAATGTGAAGAACAGAGCTAAAATCTTACCGCAAACGCAGAAAAGGACGATGAAGGATTCCCTGGTACTCGCTGACAATCTAACTTAATAAGAAAATAGTCCTCACCCTTTTTAGATTGACCTGCATGACCATATCTGACAGTTGGTTTCTCCATCTTCTCACTCTTCAGCTCCCTGTTAATCAACGCTGCCAGAGGTACAAGGTTGTCACGGCGGCGTCTCCCATGTCCAGAAGCCATCGATGTCCAATTTCAAATGTCCCCAGGAGCTTTACTAACTGATTCGCCCAAAACACACATCAATCTCCAAAATTTCAAAGAACCCCAATGTTTTTACCCTTCAATACAGTCTAAAGATTGTGTCCTTACTCTCAAAAAATGTGACAGAGAATAGAACAAACTTAACCCATAATCCCCTTTCACTTGCAAATTCCCAACTTTACAACTGAACTTGTAATTGTCTACTCCCACGCCTCCACAAACAGATTTTACTCCTTGATCTGGTCAGCCAGAAAGAAGAAATCTTTCGCAAGAAAACAAATATCACCAAAAAACAGGGCTCTCAGTGTGATAATCACAACAAAATGCAGACACAATATGGAATCACAAGGGCAGGTTCCTATTTCAAGGCTTTAGCAGTTGAAATCAAAATGAACCCAAGAAGAGAAAATTGAAGAAAGCTTGACAACGAGAACTGTTTGGCCGTGAAATGAAGATCTTTGTGTTGAACTTAGGAACAGGCCCGGCACGACAACCTTGGATCGACGCGTTTTCTTGTAGTATTCTATTATAAGCTTTTCGTGTTTAATAAAGAAATATATCTAACAAGTAACAATCAAATAAAATAAAGATTTTCGATCCCTGTTTTTCCATAACCAGTACGGGTAATGGTATGGTATGGCACGGCATGTTTTTACTTCTTCAACTTTTGGGTGTTATAAAAGTCTTTGCATTTATCAAAATTTAAATCGTGTCACATTTTTTGTACAAAGATATACAAAATGGGTCTCCGCTCCTACCAATTTGAGTCCTGTTACCAATCACATTTCACACATAATCAATTTTAGTACTACTAATCACATTAATATGAACGTAAAATGATAATAACAGTGATTTAAAAAAAGTGATTTTATAATATTAAACAATAAAGTATTCTCTACGCCTACGAAGATTGCATGTGCTTTGCGAAGGCAATGATGTGTACAGCATTTACATATATTTATATTAATATGCACATGTAGACGTTGGGTTCGTACTCTACTCGGTATGTGGTCCCTCTTCTCTCCTTAACGGCGATGAAATGAAAGGACCACCTCAAGAGGAATGCAATTGTCTGGTTAGGATTAGACTATGGCAGAAGGAACCATTATGAGTTTGGATTCCTTTCCTATCTACAGTTTATTGTTTTTTTTTTTAGTTTCGATTAACCAATTATTATTATTCTATATTAAATCTTATTTATATATTTATATAAAATTTATAAAAATATGTTAATAATATTAAGTAGCGTAGAATTGAAACATCCTTAAAGGTGTCCGTATTTTTTTCAATTCCCACGTAAAAAGAAAGATTCCTTTTTTCTCTCGTTTATTTTTCTTAAATCAAATGAATTAAAAAAGATGATGCTAGATAATTAAAATTGAAAATTTTATACACTCTCTTCCACCCAAATTCTCTGCCTTCTTAGCTATTTATATAAAGGCTATTTAAGTGACAATGATACAAAATATAATCATTAGCTTTATGCTTCGCATTGAGATGAATAATTATACACACTTCTCATTTGTTTATGTACTCATTGGTTGTCTTTTTATCATATTATTGAAATGGTTGTTTTTTTATTTTAATTTTTCAAGAGAAGAGTTGAACTATTAAAATAAATTAGTTTTTAAATCAATAATTAAAATCAAGCAAAATTTAAACGAGTTACCTTTCATAGTTAGATTATATTAGATATTATTAGTATAATAAGATTATATTAATTAAGATGAGATCTTATTTTTAAAATTAAATTAATTATTTTTTAATTAGATTGAGATCAAGAATTAAATTGATTCCTAATTAATATTTTAGAACATGATTTTCTGAAAATTAAATTAATTGAATTTCAACTGGATTATAATTAATTAATTAATTATACTCCTTTAAAATTAAGAAAAATATTTTAAAGTAATTAATAAATGTGTTTCCTAATTAAAATTATTTATTTTAATTTGGATTGAAATAAAGTAAATGAATTAATTTATTATTATATTTTATTTAGAAATTGTTTCTTTGTTAATTTAAATAATAAGTTTATCAATTAATTAGAAAAAGTATTTTTTATTAAATTTGGAAATGCTTTCATTTATTAATTAATAAAAAGATCCTTCTTTGATATTTTAGAAAATAATTTTTTAATTTATTAAAGAATTATTTTTATATAATTGAGAAATTAATCTCTAAAATAATATAATAGATTTTCTTAATTAAATTAAAATATTTTATTTAATTTTGAAAATGATTTCCTCTTGATATTAAAAAAATAATTTTCTAATTAAGGAAAAATTATTTCTAATTAAAATAGAAATTGTGTTTTAAGTGGATAAAATGTGTTATTTATAAAATTTTGAAGAATTTTTTTTTCTAAAAAATAATAACTAAGAAGAATAATATAATGAATTTTTTAATTAAATTCCTTAAAGGAGTTAAGATGGCTGGAAATGGTTTTCAATTGAATTTGAAAATTGTTTTAAAATCTAATTTAATTTTTATTTGAAATACATATTTGGATTATTTAGGAATCATTCGTTTAATCTAATTTATTAGAAATGGTTTTCAATTGAACTTGCAAATTATTTTTAAAATCAAATTTAATTTTTATTTTGAATAAGAGTTTGGTTTATTTAAGAATCGTTGGTTTAATCTAATTTAATTAGCCAAAGAGTTGTAAATGCAATTTTAGACTGTAGAGATTATATTGATAATTATAATCAAATAATGTTTTATGCTTATAATTTAATTATATTTGCAAGAGGAATTGCATATTTAAAATATATGACATTTTATATGAAATGTTTCTATGATAAGACCATTAAAAATTACATCTCTTATTAAAATATTAAGTATATGTTAAAAATATAATTGTTGCCTTCCATTATTATAAGAATAAACTAGAGTTCTATTTATTGTTAAGCTTGTTGAGCAAAATCAAAGTTGTTTTAACCTAAATATGCTTAGTCTTAAAACAATGGGTCTTACTTAACTAATTTTGTGTGACTTGGATGAAAAAACTTATGATCATATGAATTTAGAGGTAAGATTAGGAATAATATATAAGATAAATTTTAAAAAGTGTTTTTACCTAACAAATATAGTAATCATATAAGATGAGATTAATAGAGTTGTTATCTACCTAATTTAAGTTTAGTTAGTTTATAAACCAAACTTAAGATCAACTAAATTTGAATTAGTCTGCTAGAGAGATTAGAGTAATCTTTCTGAATAGTAGTAAGGGTTATTATTTCGATTAAAATAATAGGAGTAACTAAATAAATGATTAAAGCCTTAATCTTATTTAGTTCTCATGGCATATAACCAACTATTCACTTTCTTACATTTATTTTGTTATAAGTAGAAATTAACTTATTTTAGTAGTTGATCTTAAGATTTAATGAAACAGATTTCTTAGACATAAGCTAGATTCGAGAAGAGTTATCAAAGTCATATAATTTATTTGTCCATTATGTGATTTTTCTATTAATCTCTATTAATGATTAAGTGACAAAGTTTTAAAGATATGTCAATATCACATAGATGATAAAATGTAATGATATTTTGAGTTAACTAATGTCTTATAAAATTAAGGAAATATGTAAGACAAATTTTAATACTATGATAACACAATGCAAATAGTTGCATAAAGTTAAAAGCTATAATTTTTTAGTGAAAGTGTTTACTTAATTTAACTAACTAAAAATATAAATTTAGACTACAATTGAAGGAATTTTCCATAGTATGATAATAGTTATCATAAGAAGAAAATAATTACATGATTTTTCTTGTCAATGCATGATATGGTAGAGATCATATATTTTTTTGATTCATACTTTTTAGTATTTGATATTGAATCTAGACTAAACATTATTACAATGTTCAAGGCATAATAAGAAATAATAGCTAAGTAAAAGCACTTGACTCGAGTTTATATAAATAGTTTGTATATGTTGGATCAAACGAGACTTATGCATAATATGATTAACATGAATACAATGTTAGATAACCGAGACTATCCTTTTATTTAATATTGGTTAAATCAACATAATGATAATCATAAAATTGTATACAAGGGAATATATGTATCCTTTTGATTATGAATTTCTTAAAACTTGTAAAGCTTAGTGGTTTAAAAAATAACCAAATCAACCTTTATTAAAAGGATGATGATTGTATTGAATTGTTAAATTATATATATATATGGTGTGTTGGATGTATCAAAAATTCATAAAGTGAAGATATTTGTATTTCATTAGATTTGTTAATGACTTTATGTAATATAGTCATATGTATTAAATGAAATATTAATTTAAAATTTCAAAAAGTTTAAATTGTTTAAATCTAAGTAAAATTTTAAGTGTTGAGAATGTTGAAGCACTTTGATGAGATTGATGTGGTTAGAATTAAATTTTCTCAATTATTTATAGGGAATAGGATTTTCTAGTTAATATCTTCACGCTAAGTTCTCTAATGGTATAGTTTTGTGTACGCAGGAGTGCACAATATAAGATATTGTATAATGTTGTAACATCCCATCCCCGACGGGAAGGGTAGAATAGTAATTTGGAAAGGGGTGAGAGTGATTAGGACTGATTAGAAATCTTCATGCATATTGTTATTTGTGAACAGTGAAATT
>JAOSBL010000003.1:14825079-14840164 GCA_027568915.1 Erythroxylum roraimae | reverse complement strand
GGATTCTTTTTGGATGACCTAGTTAGGACTGCTATTTTGTCTTGATTGTATATAGTAGTTGTGTTAAGTTTTCAGAGGAATGTACAGACAGATACGACTGACAGTTGTGTAAATCGCTAAGTTTGATGAAATGAAATGGAAAAAGTTTGGTTTTTAAAAAGTTGCAATTTAATATTAATGTTTTATTATTGTGATGCCATGTGGAGTATAGTAATGTTTGTTCGTAGTTCCTTCTTGTCGTAGGTTATATACCGGAATGACCTGCGGGCGTCCCGGTGTATACCCTACGGTAAGGGGGCGCTACAAATATAATATTTATCTCTTACGTTTTTTAAAATATTTATTTCTTCTATAACTATGCCTAGTATAATAATTAACCTTTGTTAGTTCTAATTAAATCAATTAAAAAGATTACGTATAAATATGGAATGATAAGACTTTAAAAGAGTTAAAGTTAATGATTTTGAGATATGATGCTTATTATTATTATTCAATAAGTGTAGGATTAAATTGGATAATAGAAAGTTATAAGATATTTAAAAATGCTATTTATGATCTTACAAACTCCAATAAACAAAATGTTTGTTTCAATGAATACTTATAGGAGAATGGTTCTCAAAATAAGTTGTAGGAGAAAGATCAAGTTTGAAAAGTTCAAATCTCAAGAAAAAACATCTAACTAAACTAGTGTCTCTGTTGATTCATTTGATATATAGTCAAATGTTGCCAAATGTTGAAAGATTTACTTCTACGATGAATTCATAGAGTTTGTCTTAAAGATGATTATAGATTTATCTTGTGTGCAAGAAAGTTAGCGGGAGTATAGTTGCATTCTTTAATGGGTGTAAAGACATACAAGTCATAAAGAAAAAAATTCATATTTTTAATTATTAAAAACATGATAGTCTAAGAATAACTGTTATTGGATATGAAAAAATAACAACTTAATTATGAGAATTAAATATAGAAGTTATTCACCTAATCTACTTCAAGTACATAGATCATATATGAGATATCTTATACTTGTAAAGTATTAAATATATCTGTTATTTTACGTATGAGTTGATAAATGAGTTCTAGATCATGTGGATATTAACTTTAATTCTTAGCTAAGGTATATTGTACTTAGAGTAATATTATTTAGAAATTATAATGGTTCCAATATAGCATTTATTGCTAATAAAGCCATAATAAAATTTTCATTTAGTAGAAATGATTATTTGGACCAACAATAAGTTCTTTAATAAACTTGATATAGTTCATTGCATTGTTAAAACAATAATGTATTTTAGAATATTAGAGCCACTGTGCTTGTTAAAGGAGTTAAGTTCTCATTAACGATTTGAATATGTATTTAGATAATTTTTCTTATTTATGATGATAGTTAAGAAGAGGGTTGTAATATTTAAGTAAGTGTTTACTATAGAGAATTTTGTATAATTCTCTTAGTAAACCACTGTCCTAACATTAGCATAATTATCATATAGGAATTTGATCTAAGATACCTAAGTGATTAACTTAGTATAAGTGGGAGATTGTTTGTGTATACCTTATAGTTAATTGGTTGGTTATAAATTTTATGATAGAACTAATTAAAGGTGCTATTTATCTTTATGTATTTTTGTTAATTGTATTTGATATTTTAAAACTAAAGGTAGACTCTTTGTAATAATTTCTTTACAATTGAAATTACGACAAGATCATAATTATGAGATTCAATTTTTATTTATGTATTATTCCTAAATTTTTTTCTGGTTGTAGTTTCATCAAGATAAGATATTGAAGTAGCGGTAAAATTAGTACACATTTAATTTCTTTCTTATGAAGAAAGTAATTAATCTTACCAATTAAAGTATAAAGATATTTAAACAAATGTATAAGTACTTATTAAAGAATAATTTTATTGAACTGACCCGATTATGAGGATCCTAAATATAATATTACTTATGTATTTGTAAATTTTCTCATCATAATAGTTACATAATTGATCTTTAGACTTAAAATTATTAAAGTATTTCATGTGAAAATTACTCTATTCTAATGCTACTTGCAACCTACTTTATTTATGGTAGCTCAATCGATAGTACTTTAATATAGTATGAATCACTTAGAGATAACTGAGTAAATCAATAAGAGGGAAAACTCCATTATTCTTAATTATTAGTGATTTAAAAAATCTCTAGCTAGAGTAAATTGACATTTGAAAAGATTGTTTTTAAATATAAATTATAAATCAATTGCTAATCAACAAAAACGAATATGGTTAGATTTAAAAGAATAGACATCAATTAAGTACTCTATATCTAATTGGAACATTATATGACAAAGGAATTAAATTATATATCATAACCATGTATCAATAGGTTGAGTTAAAACATTTTGACATTCTTAACATTTAAGTGGCTATAACATGTTTCTAGATATAAATATTGATCTATGATTATAAATTATTTACTCGAAGAATTAAAGATAAATTAATTTTTAATTTATCTAATTCTATTAATTATAATTAGAAAGTTTCATTTTAATAAAAAAGAGACTCTTGTATTTTTTATATAAATAGGAAAAAATATAAGGGAGTTAGCACTTGTGTCTTTTTTCTCTTAGGTGTTGAGTTCTTTTTCTCTGTTTTTGTAAATATTGTTAGAAGCTAGAGATATAGACAATTTTTGGTTGATATTTTTTTTGTAGGAATCTAAACTGGACATATCGATTTTTTTATTTATGATTCATTTTTTTTTCAAATCATTCTATTAAAAAAATCCAACCAAAATTGTAACATTAATTTTTTGATGCGCATGTAATTTGACCATGATTAGTTTTCTCATAGATCCCATATAATTTAAAATTTTTAACTTATTTATTATATTTTATAAACATATTTATTCCATATAAAGAAGTTATCAAATAACAAATATTATCATGTTTATCACGAAATTAACATAAAAATTTAAAAAAATCTTTTAAAGGCTACACAAAACCTACGTTTTCATATTTTAATGTGTTTTTAAACGATAGTTATAATTTAACATGTTATCGTCACCCTTTATATTCTAAAAATAAGATGTTATTTTTATTTTCATAAGTATGATTCACTGAAAAATTTTAATTCGTAATATATGCAAATTTGCAAAGGTTTTTAAGTTATTTAAAATATACTTATATAATTATTTTTAACATTTCTCAAAAATTAAAATACATAATATCGTTAAAGATATAAGGGAGTAAATATATGATTTGAAATTATAAAAGGTAATTTAAGAGATATAGTGAATATAATTCTGAAAGCATTATAATTTTTAAAACTCTGCATTAGTTTGTTTAATGAACACAGAATGTTGGGGAGTGTATGGCAATTTTCCAAAAGTTGGTGGACGGATTTAAAGATATATATATCTTTATGAACATAGTTTTATAAAATGAAAATTATAAAATACATTTAATATAAACTTATAAATATATTTTAATTTAGTAAAGTTGAATTGGTTTCAATTACCTTAATCTCATCTTACACTAATCATAATGCCTTAAAAATATATAAATTATCATTTATCAGTTAACTATAATTATGACGAATATTTAACTAAATCTATTAGAGTACTTCTTCAAAGAAATATTAGGGCAAATTGTCTTGCATTGAAGGTTTGCCCAATTGGTCAGATTGCAGAAGTTGTCTAATCGCCCATCAGTCTTTTTTTTTGGGTATAGATATTTAACTTCTGGAGTACGGAAGAACATTTATACGAACTAAACTAGTTTTATGAATCTTCAAGAAAGTTTTCGCTACATTAAAATAGTACTTTGTGATACTTGTTCTTCAATTCTCCGATTGACTTTACTTTTGTAAAACAAGAACATAAGATATTCCGATTAAGGAATCAATCTTTGAATAGATTTAGTATGATATATTTTGAAGATGAAAATATCTCCTTTACCTGTATCCTTCCTCGATATCTTTGAATAGATTTAGTATGTTGAAATTCTCTTTTCATATACAACATAAGAAACAACATTAAAAAAAAAAAGTGATTGATACGATAATTTGAGATATTATAATTATCAAATATGTTAAGTCCTTATCTGTATATGAAGTAGTTAACTTACAGGATGAATACAAACCTTCTTTATTTTAGTAGTTTATCAAAAGCAAACCAACATCCAAATAATGAATCAAGTCATAGCATTGTACAACCTCATAGGCTGGTACAAATTCTTGTGTGCAAGCAAGCACATGGGTAGAAGTAGATGTGCATGATTTAATGATGTAAATTAAAAACAGCTTAACTTCACAATCATTTGCTATACGTTTGGCATTATACACTACACTGCCGTTGTCTTATCTACTGCAATTACTCACCCAATATATTAATAATATAGTAGAATTAGTTAATTATTGAAATCCGGATAAACTCAATTAATCTAATCACAACATTCAGGGTTTAGAATTCAATATCATAAAAAAGAGAAACAAGGACTTTTCAAATCCTAATTGTATTACCAGGCCTGGTAGGTGTACTGGATTCCTCATCTTGGTTATCCCGTGAACATATTTCTCCATTCACTCGTACATAGGATTGAGACTGTTAGAACAAAACACAGCAGACTGCGATCATGTGCCAGGCAGACCCCTCGTGCTTCCTGTTCCTGTTCCAGAAATAAGGAACAGCCAACCACTTCTTAATGCTCTTTTGGGCCTACCATGCCAATTTCAAATTGCTATAACCTACTCGTGACTTTTGATTTTTTAATTTAAAAATTGCTATATCCACTACATCCCTCGAGGACCAAGGAGCAGATCACCTGTGCCCTCTACTTTGTGCCCCTGTGCCACAAAGCATCCATTTTTGTGGCACAGGGGGCACAAGGTAGAGGGCACAGGTGATCTGAAGCCCGAGGACCCATAGTGCAGTTTCATACACTAAAATACTACAACATATTTCAAAATTATAATTATTTTGTTATACTCAATTTTTTAATTGAAACTATTGCACATCTAAATTTAACATTTTTTTATTGAATTCACTAAGCTGTTTCATGAAACATTGTATAAATGAAACAAACAAATGCTATTTATGATATAAATTTGATAAAATTAAGAAAAATCACCCATAATTTCTCTTCAACTTCCATAGTGTGAATCTTGAAGAAACTCTGCTATCTACATTCTCTATTATTATGTCTTCTTATTTTGATTTCCTCCGACAAATTTGATATTTACAACTCTTTTATCAACTTTTTATTCAAGGGGAACCTTTTTCAAAAAATCTTAATTTTTCACAAATAAAGAACAACTCTTCTTAGAATCTTTCTCCATTGTGAAGAGTAACTCACACACAAATGAATTGATAACTCAAAAGATCTTGCTTGATCACTAGGCTCATTTACTTTAAAATGAAACAATAAATGTTGACAAAATCTTTGAAAAACTATTTTAAATGTGTTTATACAACAACCAACTAATTTCTTACGTATAAACCGATAAAAACTATAGATTTATAGGGTTTAGATGTCAAACTAGCCATTAGAATCAAGAACTAGCACTACGGCACAAAGTACTTTAGGCATCAGACCAAAGTGTAGTTATAAATACAATTATCGTTGTCTTTTTATTAAGGCAATATAATTCATATCGTTACACGAAATGACGCTACAATAAGTATAAGACAACAAATTTTTTTGATTAAGCAACAAAATAAAAAATGTTGCTTTAAGTTTTGATTAAGGCAACACATTAGCTTCAAACTATAGCAACAACGTTAAATAGATATTGCAACACTTTTAAGTCTTTCTAAAGTAACAAAGTGAATTTTTAAAGGTAATAATTTGTAATAATGCAAGAAACAGTTTACTCTTTGGTTACTAATATTATTTAATGTAAAATCAAACTCTTGTCATTATGTTGGCAACATCTATCTATACATTAAAAGAAACATATAGAAATTAATGTACATCTTAATTATGTACGTAATATCAAATGTAAACGATAAAAAACTACATTTATATGTTGGAAACATCTATCTATACATTAAAAGAAACATATAGATATTAATGTACATCTTAATTATTTACGTAATATCAAATGTAAACGATAAAAAAACTACATTTATATATTATATATACTACATAAGGACTTGTAAAATTTAACCTTTTAACATGTTCAAAATAAAAGCAAAAAATCACTAGTTAAAATATTCATCTACAATATCGTCCTCCATTCGATATGGAATATAAATGAATTAATCTAAATACTAAACAAAACCGATATGCATGGGCACTCCAAAATCCTTCACAAAGTACCTCCTTGTCCAATATCAGTTATATATGTTGTAAATAGCGGAAATGACTCAAAAGACAGTACTACTAACAGTAAGACACTATAAGATGCATTTCGCTTGAAAAGCAATTATCATATACTTAATCTGTCAACAATGTTTAAAAAGCTTATAAATCATTATACATACACCATCAAGATCGCTCAATTTAGCCTTCTATAGCTACTTGAACAACATGCTTTCGTATAAAGGTCACTCTTGTTACATTCGCAACAACCTTGGTTTGGAGACGCTTTTTGTTTTGGTTTCTGTTCGCTGCAGTTGATCATTTCTTCAAAAGACTAATGATGTCTATAATATGAAAGACAAATGGTGAAATGTTATGAGCGAGAGTGGAAGACCCCATTTCCATAATTCGAGGTACTATCTTTTGGCAGCAAAGCATAACATCTTGTTTTTCAAAGTGATTCAGCAGTTTGATATATGATAATAACTCTAATCAATAAAAAGTAGAAATACAATGGAAGGATTAAAAGATTCTAACTGGTGCCAAAATTGCAAATTGAATATGATCAACATGATATATTTTTATAAAAACTTGTTGTTTAAAACTTATAGGTTTTACATCTTTTCAGAATGTTTATTTTATTCCAAGGGGAGCACCTTCAATGCCAGATCTTCAAAGCACTTCTCTACATTTTCTCTAGTTTTGGCACTACTCGCTAGGAACAAATATCCAAGTTCTTTTGCCAGAGATATGCCCTCTTCTCTACTTATAGCTCTTTCAGACTCCTAACATCATTCACTAGTTTCATTAAAATCAACAGGAAGATGAGAAGCAAGATACTATTTTTGTCTTTTTTAACTTAAATAAAATTTTAATAAGGAAGAGGAGGATAAAATAAGAGGATAAAATGTATAAATTCAAGGAAGAGATAATGGACTCAGTGATCCTGTAAAATTCATTACTGCATCAATGCCAGTAGGATGAATTGCACAGAAAGCCAGTTTGAGATGTATAAATTCAAGGAAGATATAATGGACTCAGTGATCCTGTCAAATTCATTACTGCATTAATGCCAATAGGTTGAATTGCACAGAAAGCCAGTTTGAGATTATCCTTTCCAAGTGTTATAATGGGAAATCAATGAATCAACATTTTATGCACTAAAGTGTTGTATTGGGACATTGTGGGCAGAAGTGTTAGAAAGTTAATCCCATGATAAGTGACTATCAGTTATGCACTTATATTCCTCAACATAGAATGAGTTACTTTACTCGATCCACTTTATTTCCAACAAGCATTTTCACACAGTCATTGTTAGCCTAGATTTCTGACAAGTTGGTAAAGGTTTCTCTCTTTGTCGCATCATAAACTGTTGTAAAAAAAAGTTAATCTACTAATGATTGCCAGGTGATTACTCCAAGCGAGTCCGAGCAATATATCTACAACTAAAACATTCACTTGTCTTTTTAGGCCTTTGAAGTAAAGGATCAATACAGTTCCCCGGAATGATGTGACATACCAAACAATCAGATAAGCATACAAAGATAAGGTGCCAGAGCAACTATTCTTATTTCAAAAGTGGCTCTACTTTTTGTGATCAAATTGAAAAAACAAAATAAAGGAAAACTAATGTTTAAATTATTGAAGAGCACTCCAATACGCAACAAAAGTATTGTATGGATAAGCATTTCCTACATTTCACGTTAAACACATGCCACAAATATATGCAGGATCTTTCACAGATCATTATTGTTTCTTGTCACTTATCAGCAGTAGAATTTATAAGCCATATCATATAAATTATACTGCCAATAGCATACCAAGAACAATACCTTGGGCATTCCTATAGTAAGAGCTCGTTAATGTTCTGAACCTCTCCTATCTAGCTACAAAAAGCATATTGATTGAGCAAATTAATAAATACAAACCTCTCAATATAATTCTATTCATTTTTTGTTATGTTACAGAAAAAGTACTCATAAGGGCAATTGATAAGTCATTTTGAGTTCACTAAATATATTCATAAAGAACCCTCACTTAAATTTGATACTACTAACCATAGTGAATTGTATAGGTAGTTTTATGATCTTTTCAATTATGCAAAGTACAATTTTCTCAAGTTATTCCCTTTTTGTTGTATAGTTTAGAGTTGCATTGGTATTTGGTAGTAAAGCTCATAAGGCGTTGAAATGGCATAGGCTCTTATGCTCAAGACTGTCTAAAGTGCAGTAACACAAGGTATACATAGTAAATTGGAAACATGAACAACATAAGACCAACATGATTGCATACCTATATCCCAAATTGTAAGCTTCAATCGCTCCCCACTTATAGTTAGATGCTTGATCTTAAAGTCCACACCTTTTAATAAAACCAAAGACAAAAAGTCTCAATGCATCATCACGCGGAAAACCATATCCAAATGCTTTGTTGATTGAAAGTTACAAGAAGAGATCAGATAGCTCATCCCTTATGCTATCGAAGTAATGTAGAAACCTAGATCTCGTGTGGAAATGTGGCACTGAACAACAAAGTTTGTCTTTCCCCAGGAGGAGGCATACCCATTTGTTGAATAATCCTTTTAATTTCGCTTGCGTTTAAGCTTTTTGTGAATGATCAAGAAAGAAAGGAGAGCATACCTGATTTGTGATGCAAAGCCTTGTCAAGCTTGTAACATTTGTCATCTAGGAGCAGCAATAGGAGCTAGACAAGGGCAATAACGCCCTAAAACTTGGCAATATAATTAAAACAGGAAAGGTTAATTCACTTGTAATCTATCCTTAGCCTAGTTGAGTCATTTTGGGATTTTCGAAACCCAACGATAGTGTTTTCCCCAACTCTTTTGAGGAGCAACTCTTGTAAGCTATACAAGGTGTATATTATGATGTATAAAAATCTCTTTTTAATTTTTCAAAACATATTATATATATATATATATCTCTAATTAAAAATAATTTCTTATCTTGCCGCATACTTTTTTTTTACATTGCATGCCAGTTAGGATAGTAACTAACTCAAAATGATGTTAAATAAATTCTTAAATTTAATTAATAATTATTTATACTAATTCTTATAATTTTCTATTCTTCCTCCTTTTTAACATTATATTCTTTAACTTTGCATCAACTAATGAATTAGCTAATCATTAAGTAATTAAATAATAAAATTAATTATTATTCAAATTAAAATTTTAAGTTTAACAAAAAAGAGATTCTTAAATGAAAATTATTTGGTTTATTTTAGTTTATAAGAACTTATTAATTTACAAAAATTGATCTATTAATAAATTAATAAATTAATTTTTAACAACGAGAGTTATTAAAGTAAATCGAATCAAAAAGTTAAAAATCGAACTGCAAAGTTAAATTGTTCAAGATTTTTAAGGTTGAATCGATCAAACTGGTTAAAATTTTCAATCATTGCTAAATTCATTAATTACTACTTTTGGTGTTACAAACAATGAATTTATTTAAAAAACATAGTAATAATTTTCCAAAAAAT
This sequence comes from Erythroxylum roraimae, assembly GCA_027568915.1. Taxonomy (NCBI): domain Eukaryota; kingdom Viridiplantae; phylum Streptophyta; class Magnoliopsida; order Malpighiales; family Erythroxylaceae; genus Erythroxylum; species Erythroxylum roraimae. The sequence goes on along the minus strand of JAOSBL010000003.1, from coordinate 14,830,384 downwards.
AATGTTTTTATTAAATGTCCCTATCACATAAGTTGGAGTTGTTGTGTAACCTTTGTCGTGTAACAGATGCTTATAAATGACGGTCGGCTGTTGGAAAAGCTAGCGTTAGAATGGCGGGTAAATTGGAGATCATAGTGATTTGGCGTGGGTATGTGAGATCCCACATCGGTTGAAGAGGAGAACGAAGTACGCCTTATAAAGGTACGGATAGCTCTCCTTTACAGACTCATTTTCCATGGCCTAATGCACTAGATCTCATCGGAACTCCGAGGTTAAATGTGCTTGGGCGAGAGTAGTTCTAGGATGGGTGACCTCCCGGGAAGGCTTTGGAAAAAGCAAAACCGTGAGGGCTTGGCTGGGCCAAGGCCTAAAGCGGACAATATCTATAAGCGAGTGAACTGGGATGTTACAGGTGGTATCAGAGCTGGTACCCGAACCATTGTGCCAGCTAGGTTGGACCCCAAAGAGGGCAGGGCCCTAAGGGGGGTGGAGAGTGTGAGATCCCACATCGGTTGAAGAGGAAAACGAAGTACGCCGTTTTTCATGGCCTAATGCACTGGATCCCATCGAAACTCCGAGGTTAAATGTGCTTAGGGAGAGTAGTTCTAGGATGGGTGACCTCCTAGGAAGGCCTTGGGAAAAGCAAAACCGTGAGGGCTTGGCTAAGCCAAGGACCAAAGCGGATAATATCTGTAAGCGGGTGATCTAGGATGTTACATTGTAGGTTCATCGTCTCTGTAGGCTGTCCTCACGTTAAACCTCTCATTTCATTTTTTTTTTGTTCCACTTCAAAATGTATGTGTGTAATGTACTTACATGATATAATATAATATCCTTTAGTAAACTATAACAACAATTTCAAATGTTGCATATACAAGACTTTATTACAACTTTTTTTTAAATTTTATTGCCTTTTGTTATATGTAGCAAAAAATTATTGTTTTTGTTGCTTTTTAATATTATTAAAGGTAACACTTTGAAAATTGTTGCGTTATATTAATTTTTAGCAACATATTTTTAAACTGTTGCAAATATGTCGTTGTCTAAAGCACTTTTGTTGTAGTGTAGTCATTGCCAATAGGTAGTTCCAATACATTGGTCGATGAATGTAGTATATTAGTCAACTAGTGTGCATTGAATGTATGAATTTATGTACTATATTAGTCAACCAGTGTACATTGAATGTATGAAATTTCTAGTTGTTGCAATATTGTTCAACCATTATGACATATTAATCGACTAATATTGCACATTGGTCAACCAATGTAATAACTAATATTGTCATAAACTTTTGATATATAAGTTTTGACAACTTTAACCTACGTTGGTCAGCCATTAACCTATATAGGTCGACTAATACACCCAAAATCATGATTCTAATTTCTTAAAATAGTGAAACTTTATTTTCTTAGTGCAAAGTTGACTTAAATACTTCTCAAAATATTCCCTAAAGAATATTTTAAGGATTAAGACGATTTCTATAAAATCATAACTTTAATTCCTCTTGATTATTAAAAATACTTACATAATAAGTGAAAATGATGATGTGTTTATACATGATGAGCCTCTAAAAAAACCAAAGAAATCAAGTAGGAGGTATAATAAATATTACATATGCTTTTATAACATTGTTGTGCCTTATTCTTTCTTAGTCTTGATTTTGTTTTTCACTTGAATGAAGTTAACTCCAACTCTTCTCTAGTGTCCTCATTCTATATATCTTGATTTATGTATGGTTGGTTTTATATTGCTTTTATAGAAAAATAAACTCATTTGTAGTACTTATATTTTGTTATCATCAAATCATAAGAGTAACCTCCTTTAGTTCAACAATCTCCCCTTTCTCTCTGATAATAAAATATTTTGTGATATCAGATAAACAATAGTTAAACCAAACATTTACAAGTTATTATTCTAAGGCAATATAAATAGTTATCTTCCCTTGAATTCATACATCACAAAAAAAACTTGCAAGTTGATCTATTTTAAGCAAAAATAAACTTTTGTATATAGATTAGAAATTGACATGACAAAGCTTTTAGTAATATAAAGATTATTAAAAATATAAGTGCATTATCAATTTCAAGTACACAAAATTTAAATCCATTAAATTATCCACTCTCTTTGAATTTGAATCTAATATCATTAATTTTCTCTCCCCCTTTTTTTAAATATAAAAAATTAAATACTAAAAAAATACTAAACTAATAATAAAACACTAAAGCATATACTAAATCAAACAATCAAAATTAAATTTAAGCACCTAAAGAGATCCTTATAAAATATAATTTCCATTAATTATGATCATTTCTCTCCTACTTGTGTAAAATATATCATCACTTATTAGTTTTGTGAATATGTCAGCAAATTGATGTAATGTATTAACAAAATTTAACATAATATTCTCATTTTACACATAATCTATAATGAAATGATATTTAATTTCTATATAATTACTTCCATAATTTTGAATAGGATTCCTTGTGAGGTAAATGGCACTATTGTTATCACAACTAATTGGTATCTTTGTAAGGTCTATCTTATAGTCTCTAAGTTATTTTTCTAAGCTATAAATTTATGCAAAACAACTTTTGCACCATTAAATATTCGACTTTTATAGTTTATAAGGCAACCATATTTTAGACTAAAATATGAAAATAATGCATTGCCTAGAATTTGATGTGTATGTATGTACTTTTTTAATCTAAAAGGCTATTGACATAATCCACATCTAAATAGATAATCAAATAAAAATTATCTTTAGGATACCAAACTCCTAATGACATGGTACCACAAAGATATCTAATTATATTCTTAATAGATAAAATATGAGACCCTTTCAGATTTTATTGAAATTTGGCACACAAACAAAAATTGAACATAATGTCGAGGCTACTTATGGTGAGATAAAGTAAACGGTTTCAAATCTTGGTATAATTTTACGTCACCTGGCTCACCCTCTTCACCTTTGTTCAACTTAGTTGTAACACACATAAGTTTCCCTAATGACTTGGCTTAATCCATTCCAAAATGTTTAAGTAGTTTTTTGTGTGTACTTGGCTTGATTGATATAGATATCCTCCCTTATTTGCTTGATTTAAAATCCAAGAAAAAAGTTAAACTCTCATATCATGCTCATTTGAATTTCCCTAATTATACAATTAAAATAATTTCTTTGCATATTCTTTCATTAGTACTACTAAAGATAATATCATCAACATAAATTTGAATAATTAAAATATCTTGCTCATCATTATTAATAAGTAGAGATGTATCATATTTTCCTTTTGTAAAGCCATTTTTAAAAAGGAACGTTGATTGTGTATTTTCTGAACAATATGAAAGATTAATTAGGAAAATGCATTAGTTAATTTATAGTATAACTTAGTGGATACGAGTGTTAATTCTACAAGGCTACTAACTGTCTTTCTATTATATAATCTAACAAAAGAGATGATTAACTTAAAAAAATTAATGAAATAAAAGTACTAATCTAAAATAATAAACCAAAGTAATGAACAAGAATGAAACTTCAATTGATAAGCATGATTCGGATGTGGAATTCCCCTAGAATCTTTTTATGTTTGAATTTATCCTAATTCAATTATTAACCATAGTTTCTTGAACAACTATAAATTTCAAAGTTATATGCATATTTTCTCAAGACATTCCATACAAACTCTTCTTATTTATGCCATGATATACTCATATATATAATTTCCAAATTTGAATCAAAACATTAGAAATTTTCAATTTAAATACAAGAAATAATCATGAATAATTTGAAATATAACTTGGGTCCTTCATTAAATTAAAGAATCAATCCAAAAATAGGTTTTAAGGCTCATCCCATATAGATCTATCCCAATCTAGTTTATACTAAGACTAAGAGAACCAACAATAATCAATAAATAACATAAAATAGAAGAAATCATTCTAATTTGAAGTCTCCAATATTAATGGAATTCACTTCTTTTCTCTCTAAAGTGTCTTTTTTCTTGTCTCAAGATGCTCTAACTTGTGTATATAATGAATTTTTTTAGGTGCAATCCTAAAAGCTATTCTTTTATTCTCATGAAACACTAAAAATTTTGAAGTGTCAATGTAGGGTTTGACATGAACCCCGTGTTGGTCTTACATTCCTTAATAGCTCCGTAAAGCCCTCATTTTATGTAAAATCACTTGCAACGTGACTCCTCAACATGGACCTATGTTTGAACACTTTTTAAACATTATGATGAACATAGGTCTGTGTTGTGCAACACATATTGGTGTTTATGTTCAGAGATTTCATATTGCTCTAATTTACACCAAATCGTTCCATTTTGACTTAAAATTTCCCGAATTCTTTGCTTTTTCATTAGGGAGATATAATAAGGCGAAAAAAAATTAAATGGAGTACCAAATCTTATAGAAATAATCTAAACACAAGTAAAATGCTTTCAAAATCTTGCTAAGAGCATAGTTTGTTTAGTATCAATTTCCCCTAAACTTAAGCATTTACTTACCCTCATGTACATCAATCTTAAAAGACATCAGCCTAGGTAAGTTAGATCCTGAGAAAGTTTATCAATTTATTCAAAGAGGTCAAGTATCATCATTCTATTTATCAACGACTTAGATCTCTAGAAAATACACTAACTTGTAATTCAATTTTAACCTAACTAAATAATCTTTCAAATTCAACTCAATTAAAAATTCATCTTAGATATAAATTAGACATAAAACGAGTAAAATTTTTAAATGAATAAGTATTTGATAAGTCATAATAAAAAACTAATGCAACTTATTTCATTTTTTAACGAGTATGATTGCTTTAGTTTAAACATCATCCCTATACTTTTACAAGAAAGTAAACACCTTATCATGAATATTTCTAGTTTCTCAGTTTGGTCATGATTTCAACTAGTTACTAGTGCCATTCATAACCTCAACCCATTACTTAAATCAGAATCAGCAAGGTATAATTTATTTATGCTCACTTTATTTATAGATTTTTTATCAATTCATAATTAACATGGACTACTCGGCCACTTATTAACCCAATCTAAAAAAACTTAAAATATGTAAACATTATAAATTTGACTCATCATTCAATATCAGCATCATTAACATTACTATTTAATAGGTTTCAACTAAACTACTCTTCAATGATTATAACGCCCCCTTACCCTAGGGATACGTACCGGGATGCCCGAAGGTCATTCCGGCATATACCCGAGGATAAGGGTACGCTACGTTCGATCACTACAGTCACTTCCATGGCATCATAATATTTTTCGCTTATCAAGCATTAAAAGAAAAC
>JAOSBL010000003.1:14768266-14783670 GCA_027568915.1 Erythroxylum roraimae | reverse complement strand
CAAATTAATGAAAAAAGCCTTTCTTTATTTATACATCAGTATGTACAAAACGCGCTAAAGGAGATTGCCTTTAGGGCGCTACTCTAACATAATGAACATTGAAGGGAGGACAAAAGACAATGCAAATCACGAGCTGATTTGAAACCTTTTTATAGAAGGAATGAGTTAGATGAAGATCTTCGTACTGGTAAATATCCAAAAGCATGTTACACTTTGTACAAAAAATGAAAGAAAATTTTGTATTTATGGTTGAAATGTCTAAAGTTTCCCGATGGTTATATTCTAAACTTGGTAAGGTGTATGGGCATAAGGAAATAAAAATTATTTGGGATGAAAAGTCATGATTGTCATGTGTTTATTCAAAGGCTAATTCTAATTGCATTTTGGGAGTTGTTATCGAATAAGGTTTGGGAAGTTATAACAGAATTAATTTTGTTTTTCAAAAGCTTAACATTATTTAAAATAAAGTTGGCTGAAATGGAAAAACTAGAAAGGGAAAGCCAGTAATTTTGTGCAAATTAAAAGGGATTTTTTTCCTCCAAGCTTCTTTGACTGTATGGAGCATCTACCTGTGCATTTATCACACGAGGCTAAACTTGCTAGTTCAGTTCAAAATTGATGGATGTATCCGTTTGAGAGGTAATTATAATAAATATTTAAATTGAAGTAATAACATGTTTTAATAACATAATTGTAATCGCTAAAGTAGGTATTTGCATCACTTGAAAAAAATGTCAAAAACAAAGCTAGAGTTAAAGGTTTGATATGTAATGTTTAGTGGAGGAAGCAAGTACATTTTGTTCACATTATTTTGAGCAGCATGTGCACACAAGAGAAAAAAAAGTTCCTCATAATGACGATGGGGAGGAACAAGTGATGCTGATGGTAACTTATCCATTTTCACATATCCTAGATGAACATGTGCATGGTCAACAAGAAGAATGTTAATAAAGGAAGAAATAGAGGCTGCCCATGGTTACATTTTATTGAGTTATCAAGAGATTTAACCTTTCGTGTAGTAAGTTTAAGTTGATTTTGAAATTGATTATTTAGGTTTTGAAAGTTAGTGTTATTCACAACTAAAATGCATAATAATGGTTTTAGATTATATGAGGAATGGTTACGTGAACTAATGCTCGAGAAAACAAAGGATGATATCATTAAAGAAGTTGGAAGACACTTTCCTCGATGGTTCGAGAAATATGTAAGTTTTCACTTACAATTAATGAAATGATTGAATGATAAGATTTTTAAAATTAAAGTTTTTAAAGGACATTATACTATTTAATATGATAAATTCTTTTGTGTAGGCCTTAGAAAATCCAATAGAGAGTAAGTTCATATGTGATCTTATGAAAGAACCTTTGGAATTGTTAAATTGTATTCGGTGTATTTCGTTAATGGATACAAATATCATACAGAATATTATGGTCATAGCATGACAACAGTAAATAGTGGAGTTTGCATATAGGGAGAATTGATGGATTACTATAGTAAAATCATTAAGATACTTGAAATTGAGTACCCTGCATTCCTAATAAAGCGGAGTGTGATATTTAAGTGTGACTAGCTTGATCCAACTACTAATGTTGGTAAACAAGTGCCTAATCGATACAATCTAGTTGAAATCAACCAGCGAAGAAGATTTAGACAATTTGAACCTTTCATGTTGGCGATGCAAGCAATCTAGGTGTATTATTACGATGAGATAAGTCATATTGGTTGGTCATTTGCAAAGTTAAACTTAGAGCTGTTTTTGAATCACATGGAAAAAGGGAATAGATAATTGAAAGTGAAGCAGTTCAGGAAGATATTTATGAAATAAATGCATCTGTTACATACGACGAGAATGAACCTTTGAACGATCCAAATAATGAATATATTGAATTTTCATCTAGAGAGGATGAGGAGGGCGAGAGATCTAAAAAGGAGCCTGAGTTTAATTCTAATTCTTCAGAAAAAGAAGATGATGATGATTTTGATTTACAATTAAATACTGATAGTGATTAATTTATATTTGTAATAGAATATTATATTCAATAAATCAATTATTGAATCAACAATATATTGTTATATATTGAATTGAAATTGTTATATTTCTGGAAGATTCAATAAAATATGAATTTTAGGTTAAAATATGTCACCAAAGAAAAAACAAGATATAATGCGACCATAGTTCAGACCACGATTTGGAGCCAATTACTTTTCAGGTGAAGCATCACATTCTGCAGTTACAACAAAATAAGATGTTATACCTCCAGCTACTACACATGTAGATGAGGCATCACCTTCCGTACCTACTGCTACACCATCCAACAGCTTTACATCATCCACCACCCCTATACCGATAGAGATATCAAGGGTAAATGTTGCGGATGAAGGATGCGGCCTCCAACTTGGAGCTGAGGGAATTAAGTTATAGGTTTAAATTTAAAAACGATATAAAATTATTTTTATATTAGGTTGATTCTATTTGGACCGTGTTCAAGAAACATGACATCTAAGTTCAAGAAGAAGATTGATCTTGAGGGTTATATATAAAAGAATATCTTTTAGGCGACAAAGGATTTTTATTATCAGGAGTTTAAAGTATAAAAAATATATTTTTTCTAATTAATTTTTATACATTAATTAGATAAATATTGTAGGTTATAAGTACTTATCGTATGTTTTTTCTTTTTTTCAGAAAGAATTTTTTTGGGATTCTGAATTTGACGTGGCTATTTATAAAGTATGAAAGAGACGAGCTCGTACACATTATAGAGACTTTTTTTGTGCGATACACAAGACTAGTGTACGACCTCCTTATATTTCTGAATAAATATGGAGTCGTTGGCAGCAGTATTAGACATCAACTGAGGCAATGTCCATTTCAGAACATAATTCTGCCAACAGACATGGAAGACTGAGGGAGAGTGATGTGAGTAGTAGCAAAGATCATCATGGAGATGACATGCGTGATGGAGATGGCGTGCATGATGGGGCGACTTGTCATTCCAATTGGACCTATGTTTAGAGCTAAGACCAAGAGACTCAAGGAGGCTCTCTATGCGCATGTGGGCTAATTTGTGGAGAGGATGAAGTACACCAAGCCTATTGGAGGAGAGCTATCTGAATCACAGCCCAAATTGATTCATTTATCTCAAATCCTTAAATTGAACTCACTTGGGACTTGAAGATCATTATATTGGGCTGCGCATCATCATCTAAGCCTAAGAGGAGAGGCACGCCTATGAATAGACTTGGGGCTCGTTGGACCAGGCTTAGGCGTGTTTTTATTATCCTATTTTGGACTTGTTTTAAGTTATATTTATTTTGGGCTTCTATGTATTATTTAGCCCAAGTCTTTTATTATTTGACCTCAGTATAAATACCCTCTTTAGGATTAGGAAAAACACAACTTTGAGAACAGATTATTCTTGTGTTGCTGCTGGCCATAAAGTGAGGGTTTCACTTGTTCTTGTTACATTAGGAATCAATAATTCATATACCAATTTCATCAAAATTATGGCGTGTTTGTTTGGTTTAATTTCTTGGAATTAATTCTCATCAACTAGGTTGCTTGGAATGGGTTTCCCTGAGGTCTAGTAGGAGCGAATTCCTTGAGTATCCGTTTCATTTCAGTTGCATTAATTATGTCCTATTGAAGAACATCATAGCCGAACCAAAAGAATCAAGAAATCTTTATCATTCTACAAAGCCGATGCATCTTCATTCATCCAAAGAGTCACGAACAGACCATCATCAATCCACGCATCTCTATTGCTCGCGTTAGAGAGAGTCTTACTGTACACACTGGAAGATCTATTACCCACCACGAGTATGCAAAGAGACTTGTAAGTATCTACACTTTAGAGTTATATTATGATTTTTTTTATTTTGATATATTTCAATTTAATTTGATATGTGAATTTTGAAATGAAAATATGTGTATTATGGAGAATGATAATGTTATAAATGTCTAGTGCCATATATGACTGTGTTGTTGAGTTACTTTCTTTATTCAACAAGGGTTAAATATCATAAAATAAAGAAAATTCTGCCGAAATTTTTGTAAATTGTAATTCACTTATAATATTTTATTATGATGCAGAAAAACTCTATAGGCAAGAAACCTACACCCCGTTAGCTCTTTTTACACACCCATATTAAGAAGCATGACGGTGTGACCTTTGTCAACACTAGATGTAGAGAACTAAATGTATGTGAAATTTATGCTTTAATGTTAATGCTTAATAATTATTACTTATTAACATAAACATTGCTTTTTGATAGAAACAAATACAAGAAAGCATTCAACGACAGTTTCAGCAGCCTGAAGATGTTGATGAGAGTCAAACATATCTTCATACATTAGGTGGTACGGACCGTCGTGGAAGAATCTTCAGCTTAAGTTCATTTGTGAACACATATTATTCACAATCCTCCACATCCAGTATAGCAGCATCTAGTAGGCGGTCCGCATTTAATGAATTCCATGAGCTTTGGAGCATAGTACAGGCACTGGCCATGCAGTTGTAATAGTCGATGGAATGCATAACTCAACTGCATAATGAGATGGATGAGTTGAAGGAGGAGGGCACCACCTCATCACAACATTCAGAGCATCCATATTCACCAATTAAATAGCGTACTTGTAGTCATTTTGTATGAATTAAATACTTATTATTGTAGATAATAACTTTTTATTATCAATTAAGATAATTTTTACTTTATATCATCAATCAACTTTTTGTTTTAACAAATTAAATATAGAAACAAATCAAAATATTATCAACAGATAACTAATAACTATATAAATTATACATCAATAATAAGATTATTAAATAAAATTAAATACAGGAAAATTTAGAAAAAAGACAATATTAGTAAATTTACCGACAGAAAAACAAAATATGTCGGTAAAATGTAGTGAATTTACTGACAGACCACTAAGATGTACCGATAAAGTTAGTCATGAATTTACCGAAAAAATTGAAAAATTCGTCAGTAAAGTTACCAATGGAGGAGCCTTATCCGTCGCTAAATTTACCTACTGAAACAAGCCTTTCATCACTACTTTTACCGGTAGCATCAAAATTACCATTGCCAAATATAGCGATGAAACATAAAATATCCGTTGGTAAATTAGCGACGAAAAATTTGTACTCTGTTGTCAATTATTACCTACGATCGTTTCTCCATCAACTCATTTTGTCGGTAAATTGCATCGCTAACTTAACTTGCTGACATAAAACTTTCGCATTCCTTCAGTAATTTTTGTCACTAAACCCCATTTTTCTTGTAATGAAATTGATATTTCGTATTAACTAAAACTAATTCAGCAATACTATATCATATAAATATCAAAAATTTTACCAACTAGTTGTAAAATAAGACTTCATGTTTTGCTAATTTTAAGGGGTTTATGTTATGTGATCAAAATTTTAAATTATTTTCTTAGGCTCATAAATATGCTTCAATTCTAATTATTTCCAAAGGCAACAGGATCTATAAGTAGGCAACTTCAAAGGGCCCAACCTATTAGAGGAAAGTCTCCCCAGATCACTCATAGGGTTAGCAAGAGTTAAGCTTAGTTTCCTAAAAACCTTACTCCTTTGGAGTCTTTACCTTAGTTTCCTGAAAACCTTACTCCTTTGGACTCTTTACCAACAAATCATGCTATAAGAAGTTGTTTGCTGAGGATGAGAATGCACTTAGAGCAACCTTTTATGGAAGCACTCACTGAATCACAACGCCTCAATCATTACCTAGTTAATTGTTAAGAACAGGATCTATACTAAGAACAGATGATTTGGCTTTTATGATACAATTTGTGTCATGTGCAAAGAAGTTGAAGAAAATAGGGAACACCTATTCTTTCAATAAGATAAAAAGTTGTTTGGAGTAGAATTTTATATTTGCTAATTGATTATTGTCCTTTTTATGATTGACTATCTACTTTTAAATGGATCACTTACTACCAACCAAAAGGTACTTGATAGAGCTATATATAAAACATCTTTTACTGCAACTATATAATTGCTAAAATTGATCAGCATGGACTATCTACATGAATGAAAATTAGATAGAATTTGTAACTCCTATTATTATATTTCATCCGTTCTTATAATATGTAATATTTTCTGTACTCATTAATGTTAAGTTGGTTTTGCTACAGTTAATACTAATCTTTATTAATTTTTTTAAAAAATTATTTAAACGCAACTTGGGGTTTGGGTTAAACCTACGTATCAGAAGTAAGGTTGGTCCTTTCAAGAAGTTTGGTAAATGGATTCAGACTTTTCTAGGCGTGCAATAAAAGGAGGTGAACATAAACACGTGGGCTCCAATTGGTGTGCAAAATGTTCTTTAGGTTTGCTCTCAAATTATGTGCATTTCTATTACTCAACGTCCTGTCACAAAAACTTTAAAGAGATGTATGGCTTTTCATTAGGCAACAATTTGTCCATGTATCCCCATCATATTCCGTGTCTGATACGGAAATGTTCATTTCTATTACTCAACGTCCTGTCGCATAAACTTTAAAGAGATGTATGGCTTTTCATTAGGCAACAACTTGTCCATGTATCCCCATCATATTCCGTGTCTGATACGGACATTTTTTTACAAGACACTATATACCCAGTTTGGACCTTGATTCACAATCAATTCATACTGCAGATGAGCATTACCAAACTGGCTTGAAACTCCAGCAACGTTCATTTCCTTAAGGGCATAACTTTTGCTCAAGCCCGTCATGTGGACCCCTTGATCTAAAGATCACAGCGACATTGAGATTCCTCAATGACTACACAGCACGGGCAAGAGACGTGTTTCATGTCTCTTTCGAAAATCAAGTTCACTGCTGCAATGAGTTGTGTTTGTAATTTCATTTTGTTGCCTAGTTGATCATGTGAATATAATCAAGTAGCGTCATGACGGCTAAGAAACTGGACTATGCAAGGATAAATTTGCTCCATTGCCTGAGATAGAATGCAAACTGTCACTAACAAATAGCCATGAAGTAAATAACATGCTATGGGTAAACAAAAGCCTACCAGTCGTCCCCCAACCAAATCATAATGAGCATAATGTGGACCTCCAGGTTCTCCAAACACTTTATAAGTGACCAAATGCTTAGGAATAAGTCTAACAGTATCTGATACATTGAAATCATTATGAGAAAAATCCCAGAAGATAAACAACACAAAACAAGGTTTCTGCATGTTGAACATACCTTCTACAGCTGCAGGTGGGCAAATTAAATCTTCGTCTCCTGCCAAGGCTAAGATGGGAATGTTGCTCTCATGTATATGACTTTTGTAGAAAAATTTACCACTCCTGTCACGCAAACCACCTTCTTTAAAAGCCGTAGTAAGTTGCAAGATAAGTTTGGCAGGTATGGTACCTGATTAATAATCAGACACCATTATTATTAAGAAAAATGAAGATCAAGAATATAGATCATATATGCATGCATTGAACAGAGAAAATTAGTTCAAATGCAGTAGATTGTTGGGACCTAATCTTGCTTAGTTTCTTGTTTCATTTTCACTTCATGTTGCTGATACATGTGGAAGGGATGAAATGGGACAAGTCCTAGTCAGATAATTTTAAGATCGAGTACCAACTCATTTAAGACATAATATTTAGTATAATTTTATTAGGATGTAAGTCAGGTCCTTATGTGGCAAATGGTATGGGCTTCGAATCACACGACTACCACTTGCCAACCTTACTCCCATTAGATGGATTACCATAAAACTTGTAATCTTTGCTTTAAATAAACTTGTAATCTTTGCTTTAGATAAGTTCTAATACATGCAGGAAAGAGCAATTCATCACCATCTAACTGAAAAGTGTGCGTATACTTACAAAAGTTGTTCAAGACAAGCTTTTCTAGCAACTCTGGATGCATCATGTCCTCTGCCGATATCAGATGATTAAGCCAAGACAAGACATATGGAGGACGGGATGAAAGAGGATATGCTGCTGATAACAATGCCCCCAAAGGGACAACAGGCACATTCAAAGCTTGGGCAGGATCTGCCTGCATGAGAATATAGTCTCTAAACATTAATTTCATAGGACACCACGTCATACCTTCTACTGTAGGCTGCTGTGTTACGTCAGCATCTATTACAATTACATACAACCATAATTAATTTTTACTTACAAGAGGCAAAAGCAACTTGAGCCTAGAATTTGAAGATGTGTAATCTAGGGATGATGCCAGTGTGACGACAGCAGCCAATCCACAGGGTCTGCCTTCATAACCTTAGAAGACGGTAAAAGAGAACATGACTAATAACTCTTGAACTCTATTCCTCTCTCTCTCTCTCTCTCTCTCTCTCTCACAAACGCATGCACATATAGGTGCATATGTAGCACACACATACATATACTGTGAAAATCCAAGAAAGGACCACAACTAAAATTCAAAATAATGAACATCTCAGCAACCATATAAAGGTTGGCAAGATAACCTAGAATAACAGATTTGCAGCATTATTTTTTACTTGCATTCATTATTTTTTATTTAACATGAAGTAGGAAAAGTCAACAAATTGTTAAACCACAACCCACTTTGCAAACAGTGGTTTCATATATGTCTCCAAAAGTTACACAGCACAGTCATTATAAGAACATCTAGATTACATACCATTGTATCACCCAAAACTATCAGCCATTGGCAAATATGCAGAGCATAAACATTAAATGCATCAAACTTCTCTGAAAGACTAGAGAGAGATCTCTTCACTTTATGTTACAGTTTCCACAAGGATGAAACCTCATGGCTAAAAGAATCCCTGTCATGTGGGGTGATGGTGAAGAAGAGTTTCCTGAGTTCCCCCCCTTTAAAACCTGGAAAAAGAGGGGAAAGGATCTGGGGGAAATTGAAGATCTAGTAGTTGGTGCATTCTCTGATTTGATACCAATAAACCCAACAGGATAAAGAAAAATAAATCTCATAGGTGAATTTGTAGTGAAAAACAAAGTACTGATAATTTTGCATGCCCAACCACTATCCTTCATATCCATGTGTTCCAGTGTAAGAACCTGAAACCCACTGTTGTCTTTTGACCATGTAAGTATCAAAGACCGCCTTCAGATTTTGCATCAGTCGCAACAGCAAGATTACTTCACTGCTTTTACTTACAATATTCAGTAGTGCAATAACCCAAAAGTTTTTGTTAAACAAATTCATGGAAGTTAGTAAATGTCTATATTGGACTCATCATCATTGTTTCAAAACAATAATGCAATAAGTACCAATGCTCAAAATGAAAGAATAAGACAAAGTATTGTTGTTAAGACAACGTATAAGGCTATAAGCGTCTGATAAAATCATTAAATATTATCCTGTTAACTACATGATATCCCCACAAATAAACAATTCATAAGGTTGACAAAAAGGTCTTCATATTGTTCAGCTTGAATCTTCTGCTATTATGTCGGGATGAAAAGCTGTTGATATAACTTCAAGAAATTTGCAAGCGTTAGTTAACTCAACCCCAGGTGGTTCTCAACAATAGGACAATCAGATAGGATAGTGCAGGCGACTACTTGACTCAATTTCCTACCTTACTATTGTCTTAGTTTAGGTCTTCAAACTTAAAATCTTCCAGAGAACCACATATATGCCTAAGCAAAAATGTTCGACCAGGCTTTGAGAATAAAAGTCAAAGGGAAGTAGGTTAACTAAAAGTGTTCATTCACACAAACTGGAGAAAAAGAGGAAAGTGAATATAGGCTACAAAAAACCAAATTCAAGAAATTATCTCCTTCTTGCCTGCTCACAAGGTCTTAAAAAGTAAGCTACATAATCTGAAAATGGGAAAATTACACAATGTACTTTGGTTTTTGAATGCATAAATAGAGAAAATATAAAATCAATGCTCATCTTACCACATCGTGACAGCATTGCATAAAGCAAGATGCCTCCCATGGAATGTCCGATTGCCAGCAACTTACCATCTTTTGGTTTGCATTCGGCTCTAATATATTCCATCTGCATGTAGGTGAACACTCTTAGCATGTGAAGAGCAGCATGAATAGTCAGCAAGTAATTTGGTCCAAACCAATATTGGAAGTCTTATTTCAAACTAAGGCAAGAAAATGGAATCTGAACTGATTAACGCATGAAGTAACTTAGTAAGAAAAAATGACCTTACCACAGAGGGAACATCCTCTTCCAAGTAGTTATCAAAATCCCAGTCATACTTCACAATTAAATCAAGCTGTTTCTGAAAATCTTCTATGGTTGAAAAAAGACGACCTTGCAAGTCAAACAACTGAGGTGAAACAGACTTTTGACCTTCATAAAAAATATTTACAATGGTTTGACTAAGATCCCTGATTTGACTTGCTATTACTGAATTTTGTCTTGCTTCCAACAAGCTCAAAAGATTTCCCCTTATTTCATTGAAACGCTCTGACAACTGAGAATCTTCCAAGAGTTTTGATATCTGATCAAACAATTTGGCAGACATAATCCTTGACTGACCTTCACTAAGAAAGCCTGAAAGTCTTTCTGACAAACGCATGAAAATTTCAGTTAGCTCTGTTACCAGCTTTGATTCATCCCATGCAGTAGCTACCCCAAAAGGATCTTCTTTGACATGAGACATCTCCAGTTCTGAGAGAGAAATTAGATCATCATTTGGCTGCTGGTCTGCACGCAAAGATCCATTAGGTACATTCTTAACAACAGATTCCATTTGTCTGGATACTTCATGGGAAGACTGCTGAACATCTTTGGAATCTGATGCCTGTACACTCAAGCCAGCACCTCGAACTTCAAGAATCCATGTATCAAATCCCTGCCCAGACACGTATCTCGCAAACGAACACTGAAAGCATAGGAAAATCAGAGAAATAGCATAGATCTCAGAAAACAGAAAAGCAATATCAAATCATTCTAATCGCTGGCTATAAAGCCAGTAGAAAAACATGCTAATTATGATTCCATTCACCAAGTTATGCAAGGAGCACAAGAGTAAAGTGAATGCTCATTCACTTTGTAGTGATTTCTAGTGTAGTACTAAAACGGTTCAAAGTTCAACATGTAAAAGATACGGGGGGAGCTTATTGTCAACTGAGGCTAGTTGAATATGCAGATTGTTTACATGAACAGAATAGAAACTAGAGCTCCACCCATCAAATGTTTTATTGGTCAAGTTATGAGAAGCATTCACGTGAAAAAGACAACAAATGTAGAAATGTTCACGAAACTTCTATTAAGTGATGGATGCAAACAAATTCACAAATAAACTGTCATCATCTACAACAAGCACATGGTCTTAGCCTCCTGCCGTCTGCAAATCTGCAATAGGAGTCAAATCCCACACATGCCAAGTTAAACTCAATGTATTTGTACAATGTAAAAACAAGTTTTAACAGTGGCGAAATACGGAACAAAGGAATTATCCAAAAAAGCAAAATTGGGATACCCCTGGTGAAAGATCGTAACCAATGGCATTTGTCCCAACTCCGGACAATAAAAGCAGCGGATGATTTCTTGGGGAAGCCTATATGCCAAAATTTTCAAACAACTTCGAGTCACAACACAGTAATAAACATATTTGACTCTTTGCTTTAGCAACAAAAATGGTCACCAAGATAGAGATGAGTCGACCAGAGGAGAAGGACGGTAGCGCCAGAGAGCGAGACGCCAATCGGAATTCGGAGCGGAGACGTAATGGAGTTCGTCGGCGGTGCAAATCGGCGGCATCTCTGGCATTTTGACCACGGGTTTCGTTGAGTCGGTGGAGAAACTTCTGATGCTAAATGACGACGCATGCGGCGGGCGAGGAGGAAAAGGCCATCGTGAGGCTGCAGCGGAGCGTGAGGTGAGAAGATTGGGGTTGGCGACAAGGAGATTGGTGGCGACGTAGAGAGCAGAGCGAAGGTCTGATTGGATTGTAGTGCTTGCCATCTTCGTTGCTCTTTCTTCAACTTTCTCGTCTTTTCAGCTATATATTAACCGATCGCCGATTTTTTATTTGTTTTTAAAGAAAGAGAAAAATTAAAAATATGTAAAGCAAAGTTTATTTGTGGGTTCCGATGCTTTCCATGCTTCCTTGTCTTTGGGTGTATGTGTATGGGATTGGATTTGATTTGTTTGTTTGGAACGCTTTTACTCGCGTCCTTGCTTGTGAAAAACTAATTCCTTGATGCTTATCTATTGTTGACGTGGCCCAGAAGGATCTCCACCGACCGTGTAGGTCACGTGCCACAAACTTTTCAGTTGTTTTTAAAAAAATTTATTACAATTTATATAAATTCTAATATTTAACATTGACGGAATTCTAAAATTGGAAAAAAAATATGACATTGAAATTTTCATTCTGATTAGTAATTAGGCATGGCATCCCAATATTTTTACTTTTCTTTCTTATCATCTGCTACTCTGATCCACCAAAATAAGTCTTTTGTTCTTCCTACAAAAAAAGTTATAAAAAACTAGACTCCACTACCTATCGGGATGTCATCAAAATGTGATTTTATCAAGCAATATGTCTTTTTCATTTGATTGTATTGTCAAAAATTATATGGTGTTTACCTTGTTGGAGCTTCATTCATTTCAGACTTTTAAGTATGGGAAATAATAAAAATCTTGTTTTCTATTGGTTATAATTTATGCTATTTTAGTTTGAAGCCTTAAAGGTATTTATGTCTTTTTACAAGTTTTATATACATATATATACACGCACTATGCAATTCTTAGAGCAGTGGTTCACATTTTCTGGTGACTGTTATTTTCTATTTCAGTGATGCTCTGATTATTGATTATTAAGTTGTACCAGCCATTATATTAAGTCCTTCTACCTCGCCTACTAAAGATCAAATCATGAGAGAACTTTTTCCTGAAGAAATTAGAATCATGATGCAAGCAAAGTTGGAGAGTAAGGGTGTTGAATTTTTTTATTTTTTGCTAAACAGGTATCTGACAGAACTCTAATAAAGGATCACTCGATGATGTTTATCTTATTAATCAGATCCTATCGTCTATCCTTAATGATAAATCCCCTTATTGGATGTTGTTAACAAGCTACCTGGTTATTCTAAATTCCATGTGTTTGTTTGTTTTGTCCACCTTTCTGTATATAAAAGAACAAAATTTCCTAAGCTGGGTTCTTTATGTGTCTTTATAGGATATAGCATTGATCAAAAGAGTTTGTTATGTTATGATTCTATAATCCTACAATATGTTGTATTCATGTATCTCCTCATATGATATTCTTTGAATGTCTTTTATTATGTTTCCATTGCTAAGGGCAAAGGTCCTTTTTGTTCCTTTTTCTTTAACCTAATTTTTCAAAGTCAACTGATACTTTGCAAAATGTGTCCCCTAATGATGACAATCCTATATCTAATTATCTGTTAATATATGCCCTACAATCAATCGGTTGGTTGTGTTTTAGTGACAAAATAATTTAAAGACATTCTTTATCTTGTACATATTCAGATATATATGATAAAGTCCACGAGACAAATATGCATTGCAAATGAAATTATGATGAGATCATAATTATGAGATTCACATTGCATTTATGTATTATTTCTAAATTGTTTCTAATCATTGTTCTATCAAGATTGGACATTGATAAAACATAAAAAAGACTAACCTATGTTATGTTTTTCCTTACGAAGGAAGTAGTCGATCTTATAGATTAAAGTATAGATATCCTTAAACAAACGTGTGGGTACTTATTAATTGATTCACTCTCTCGATTTATTATCAAGCATATGCATAATAATTATAAAAACATTCATCAATGTATTGAAATCACCCAAGATATCAGGTTCGCAAAATAATTCAAGAACAATCCCCAATAGATATCTAGAAATCCATAATCATGTTAAACATCTTAGAAATCTAAACAAACATCCAAGACATTGACAGAATTATAGGGAAAAGAAAGAAAAACTACTTTGTCTTGATTTGGAATGCTAGAATTTTTTGAAGTTCTTTTTTACATCCCCTCTTGATTTTCTTTGATGTAGTGGTTGTTGCTTCTTTTTGGTATTTTTCATGTTCTTATATAGTGCATTAGGGTTCTAGGATTTCTCTACTTAATTCAGTTTCAAAAATAACCCCGAACCTTTTAAACATGAAAAATCTTGCACCTGGAAAAACCTTTATCACAATTGTTACTTGGAGTCACGATCATGCTCAACGTGATTCAACCATCTCTGTCATGATCATGCTTAATGTCATGATCATGACATCCTTCAAACTTCTAACATCTTCTTCATTCTTCAATTTCCTGGTTCCGAATACTCACAAACACATCAAACACCTCTTGAAACATAAAATTAAGATTCAATTCTTGCTTTAAACCAAACAAACACTTAGAATACATACAAACATTAACAATAACACAATTCTAAGCCTATACACATGATAATCATTTGAAAAACACTTAAACACTTAGCAAAACATATTATAATCTATACCTATCAGGTTTTATCCGAATACACAGAGAGTGCATTAGTGGCTTTCATAATGAATGAATCGGTGTTTAGGATATAAGTTTGTATCTTTCATAATGAATAAATCGGTGTTTAGGATATAACGGGGTTTGGTTGGATTCAATTAAGAAAATAAAGTAAAATTGAACTAATGAAAGCAAATTAAATCAAACAGTGGAAAAATGATAAGTTTGACAAATAAGTTTAGAATCTAGTTCTCGATTCAATCTCAACCTTCACATAAATGAGCACACTTAATCATCATGTTATTTTCATACCTCTCTTAGAAAATATTAACCCTAAGTTAACAATAAGCTATGTTAACCCCAATTTTCCCTTAGATAGTATCTAATTGAAATAAGCTCTTTAATTAAACCTAGTTATCAATCAACCTAGAATAAGTTCTCTAGATTTAGTATGACAACTGCATTAAGTACAAGGAAAACAGATTAATCTAGGCAACAACCACACAAGCTTAGGTCATTTAACCTATGCTATGTTATCCCTAATGATCACAACCATTAGTTTACCACAAATGAATCAGAGTTACAGTGATCATATTTTGTATTCTAGATTCTGAAAATGGGTTCATACATAAATAATCTATTGAAAGTTTTTAAATCATTCTTACATAAATACCAAAACATTAAGCAAAGAATAACACAAACAATTTCTACAAAGAGAGAAAGATGAAGAGATGCACAAATGTGTTCTTCGACGTCGATTTCCCCTTTAAACTAAAAGGAAGAAGGTTAGTTCCTCATATACCTCATATATCTTTAAAAAAAAAGTAACTATTCTGCCCACTTTTATGATTCTAAAACCCTTCATTCTTCGATTGGTTGCTTATATCCTTTTATAACAAAAATTAGGATTTTGGGATATACATAGTTAGTTACACGGGCATATAGTTAATCGTGTATGTAAATTCCCCCTCCCCCCCC
>JAOSBL010000003.1:14749792-14763700 GCA_027568915.1 Erythroxylum roraimae | reverse complement strand
TTTATTAATAAATAAAATTTATATTTCTACAATTTATCATACTTAGATGTAAATATATTTTTAAGTATATTAATTTACATATAACATCAGTAGAAAAAGTTGTAAAAAAGCTTTTTTTTCTTTACCCTTTAACTTTCTCTCTCTTTTATTACATAGGAAAGGGTATAATTGGCTTTTGATGGTTAAATATTTAGTTGTTTGACAGAAGCGTTTTTATTTTTGATTGTTTGAAGACAAACATCCATTGGATTAGCTACTCTCCAAACAGCTTTCGTAGTTTTTTGAAGAGCCAAACAACTGAAGCATACCAATCAGCTAAAAAAATAGCTGATTGGTAGCTAACCAAACGAGGCCTATATTATTTTCAATTTTACCTACATCACATCTTCCTAGTCAATCACGCCTATGAAAAGATGCTACAATGTCTACCATTTTAAATGAATTTAATTACAAATGTATCCAAACACTCCGTATAGTCTCATTCCTCCTTACTGTCTTAAAGTTGTCTTTACTCTTACATTCTTCATATTCGGGTGCCTCCTCTCCTTTTCCCATCCTTTGTTATCCTTTTTTTTCCCTATGTTTATTCTCCTTCCCATCTTCCCCTCCGTCCCTTTAGGCCTACACCTTAGTTTACTCTTAAAATTTTTATAATTAACTTTTAAAATTTTTCTGATGTAAGCTTATTTTTAACCATTTTCAATAATGTTTCTCCTTACTCAATAAGGAGAATCTCTCTCTTGCCTAAAAAAGTCAAAAATTCCTTCTTTGGAAATAAGATCTGCTTTCTCCTATAGGAAAATCTACAACTCCCTTATTACACCTAACCTTCCAACTAGCTGATTAAATTCATCTAAACTTCCTAAATATCCTAGCTATAAAGACTTTGAGCTCTGGGATAAAACGCTAAGCTTGACGCTCTATCAACTACCCCTATTATTCCCTTAGAGAATTCTACCCTTAGTAATCCAGTCACCTTTTAGGTTAGGAATACTAGGCTAAGCTGAAAGCACATGATGGACGAATCTTCTCTAGCCAATCTCAACTATGCCCACCATCTATCTTAGAAGAAAGTAAGATTTTGGCTCTACCTCTGAAAGTTCTTAAAGATGGAGCTAACAATGGAATGCAACCCTTATATGATTTTTTTTAAGGAAAAGGCCTACCTTTCCATTTATTAACTCTTGAATTACATACCTTTGGAAATAATTCAGATTAAAGGAAGTCTTACTTAATGAAGATTATCCTTTTCTATTTAAATTTTAATATTTTATTGAGGCACAAAAATCTGAAGTAAGACATTGGCACTACAAAAATAGGCACATATTCCTTCAACTATGGTAGTCTGGAATGCAGTTAGAGGCAATAAAGCAAAACTAGGTTCCTTTATGGATTAATATCCATGGCATCCTATTAGAATATTTGTCCACTAATGGCCTTAGTCATTTGGAAAGCTACATAGGTACACCACAGTAATGGATGAGCATAATGCTTCCTTAAGAAGAATATGATATGTGTTGATTTATGTTGTAGTGGAAATGAGAAAGAAGCTACTAGAGGATATCCCTCTACTAAGGCTTGGTTCTACTGACAACCTTTATGAAGACACAGTCATGGTCTCATACAAATGGAGACCATCTTTAGTTGAGAAAGGAAACATATAAAGGTCGATTGGCTAGATATTAGGAGAGACTACAATGAAATACTGGGACTGCAATAAGGAATTAAGCTAAATAATTAAGGAATAGGAAAAGATTGCCTAATCTTCTACTATTAGAGAAGTAGAGGGAGGTAAGGCAATTCTTGATGATGGAAATCAATTCAATAACTTAGTAATAGATGCAAAAGCAAACTCCAACTCAACTACCACAAGAGCTGCAAACTCTCTAGAGACTAATAATAATATAACAGGATTGGATATAGTGGATTTTATATAAATGTCAGTGAGAAGTGATGGCTACCTACACACTTACTTACCTCTAAACAATAATTTGAAAAGTAGAAGAAAGTAAAGAAAAATCCTACCAATCATAAACAATTAAGAAATTAAGAGACGAAGGTAATAGAGATCTTAAGTTTAGCTGATGCTAGAGTTTAGAACCCTTCAAGAAGCTCTTCCCTTAGAATACATAAAGCATAATCCTAGAGGAATAAATGAAAAACTCTCCAAATTTTAGGGGGTTCAGTTAGGACACAAAAAGAAGTTTAAGAAGGAAGAATTAAACAAAAATATCTAGAAGCCTAATCCATCCTCTCATAGAATGTAAAGGGAATTAACTGCCCTAGGAAACAACAAATGATTAAGAATCACCAAAGGAAATAAACACTATGCTAATAGGTCTCTTAGAAACAAAAATAAAGAAAGATAAGTGCAAGAAGTTACTAATCACCAAATCCACCATAATGGACATATAGCCATTACCTTTAATTGCAATAGAGTCCAAGTATCCCTAGTGGTAGCCACTGATTAGGTTATGCATCTCTCAACTGCATTAATTCATAAAAAGACTAATTTCTTGATCACATTTTTCTATGGATCTAATTATATTTTTCAAAGTAATTTTCTTTGGATAAACTAAAAAGCTTTCATTCCTCTAATGAATCTGTATAGATAATCTTAGGAGATTCCAATAGCATATTGTATAACTTAGAGACAAAAGGAAATATATGCTTGAATAATTTTAGTAATGACTTAGGCAATATGTGAAAGAAATTGACATTATAGACTTAAACTTTAAAGGATATTTCTATATATGAAGCAATAAACAAAGTGGTGATTGATATATAAGGAAAAAACTAAATAGAGCTTTAGTAAAATTCCTAGAGAGCATACCCTTTTTTACCATTCCATTATTCTTAGACCATTATCCTATTCTTGTCTAGAGTCTCACTATAAAGCATCTAAGAAAATTCCCCTTTTGTTTTGAAAATTATTTAATAGATGTTTAAGGGTTTGAGGAAGCTATAATCAAGACACTTACTTCAAAATTTTAAGGCAATAAAGCTTTATTCTATATAAGGAAGCTATATATGGTAACCGAAAAAGCTAAACCATACCAATATTTGTAATGCTCAACTTTTATTTTCCTTAGCTGATCTTAAATTAAAATTTATGCATAAAGAGCTTTTTCCATAATTGTGGTTATACTCTCTAACAAATAAAAGAGGAAGGAGAACTATTGAAATACTCTAAAGTCCTAAAGATTCAGAATTCACTACTTAGGAAGAAATCTAAGCTCTAATAGATAATGAAGGAGAAAAAAATGATTCTTTATTCAGTAAATCCATCTTTATGAGAAGGAATATCAACAAAATATCTTCTCTTATTAAAGAGGAGTTAAGTTTAGCTCAATATCAAGATGAGTTAAAGCAAGAATCTTATGAGTACTTCTTTGACACATTAGGTACTCATGCATTTAGAAACGCTTTAGTTAGCTTGATTAAATCTCTTGTAGTTAATCAATTTTCTAAGAAGGAAGTAGACTTTCTCATTCAACCATTCAATCCCGTGGATGTTGAAAGAGTTGTGTTTGAACTTAATTTAGGTAAGTTCTCAAAGCTAAATGCATTAAATGCCCTTTTCATTCAAAAAACCTAACCTCACATCAAAGATGTTGTTACTAATGCAATTTAGGAATTTTCTGTGAATGGGAAGATGTTAAGATAATGAAATTATCTTGTCAAAACTTTCATTTTCCTTGTTCCTAAAACGCATAATTCAAGTTCCCCTAAAGACTTTATCCCTTTATCTCATTACAATACTTTTTACAAGACAATTTCTAAGCTAATACATCTAAGTTAAAATCGGTTGTCAAACCCCTTATCAATTTTGCCCAAGGAGCTTTCATATCTGGAAGATCGATTAGTGATAACGAACTACTAGCTCAAGCTTTGCTTAAATGGACTATAAGGAAAAATTTTGACAAGAATTGAACAATCAAAGTGGATTTTCCCAAAGCCTTTAATTTAATCCATTAGTTTACATCTTGCACTTACTAAAGGCATTTGGCCTTTGAAAAAAATTTCGTTAACTGGATCAACCAATGAACGTCCATCATTTCATATGGAATCCTAGTTAATGGAGAAACTACCAACTTGTTTAAAGGAGGGAGGTTAAGATAAGGTAATCGTACTAACTTGTTTAAAGGAGGGAAAGAGTTAAGATCAGGTGATCATATATCACTTAACTATTCATTTTATGGTGGAACCATTAACCAAATTGATTAACTACTCTATAAGACAAGCAATAACTTCAAATTCCACTCAAAATGTAAAAAGCTGAGGCCCTTTAGCCTTGTATTTGCAAATGACTTACCACTACTTTTAAAGACCAAGGACAAATCAATATGCTTATTTATGTTTGCCTTGAACACATTCAAAAGACGTAGTTCCCTGGTTATCTTCAATCTCTAACTTGCAGCTTAAGGATCCTCCATTCACATATTCAAGACTTCTAATTACTATTGGGAAACTAAGCTTTATGGATTGCTAATCTCTACTATATAAGATTTAGGGGAGATTTAATAATTGTGCAATAAATCCTTATCATTAGTAGTGGTGGTACAACTGATTAATTCCATTCTTGATTCCTTCCGCTATTGGTCCTCACACACCTTCCTCTTTATAGGAGTGATAAAGACCATAAAAAAGATGTGAGGATCATTCTTTGATTTGGAGAGCTAAACAATAGGTACTATGCTAGGCTCAAATAGTCTGAAGTATGCATGCCAATCAAAGCTGGAGGCCAAGGTGTCATTCTAGTCTCCTTATCTAATAAAACCCATATAAAAAGTAGAAATTGGAGAATTTTGACTAACAAAGAGGCTCTTTGTGTTTAATAGATAGACAACTATTTTCTAAAAGACAAAAGCATAAGGAAAATCACTCATTCCTTATTTATAACTCAATTACTCAAGATAAGAGAATTACTTAACCATAAAATTGCTTGCAGAATTGGAAATAGGAAACAAGTTTCCTTGTGGTTTGATAATTGGAGTAAGTGAGGTCCCTTTACAGGACTAGCTTACATCCAATTATAAGGAGCTAATAAATAAGAATGAATGGGCTGACAATTCCTTATTGTTTGGGAACCTCATTCCAAATTGCATAACTCGAGGTTAGGTTCCATTGCCCATTACAAGGACTCTCTATATAAAATTATTTGGTGTAAAAAGATTCTTCCTTAAGTATCCTTCCTTATTTGGCTTGGCTGTAAGCAAAAATTAGTAATTTTGGATAAGTTAAAGTTTTCTAAATTCCTCGTAGTTGTTTTGCCTTTGAAAACAAGACCGGCAATCCTTGTAGTACCTTTTCTTTACTTGTGATTTCTGTACGTACATATGGAATATAAAGTTGTGTAGGTTCCTTGAAACCAGCCTCATTTGCACTGAGATAGTTGACAAACCGAAGAAAGACTATCAGATGCAGATAAAAACATGTGCGTCATTGCATGTGGAAGTATTATGTACTCCATTTGGAAGGAAAGAAACTTTAGGATATTCAAAAGAAAGGAAAGAAAACTAAGAACCATGCAACTCTAGAACTAACCTCTTGAATAAGAGACTAGCAATTGGGGAATCATCTTCAAACTACATATAGTCCTGAAATTGTTACTGCTTGCAAACTTGTGGAACATGTTTAATGAAAGAAGGAATGAAGCCAGCCTTGCCTTAGCAGCTGTTAGTTGTATGTCCGGTGCCAGCAATTGGTGAATCATCATCAAACTACGTGAATTTGGGCCATGGGCCCAATCTTATATACATGACAATGACATCGCCAAGGGTAACTTCTGTAAACAGAACACAAGCGATGCATTTTTGCTTTTGCTTTCTTATTTCTTACCCCTCCTGTTAGATTCGGTGCGTTTAACTTTATTTTAAAATTGGCAAATCAAATGCATCCTCGCTTAAACAGTAAACACACAGCTCTAATACGAAGGGCGGACTGGACCAGTTGTAATTAACAAAGAATTTCTCATCATTTTCTAAATCACAAACTTAACTTATTCACCATCTTAATTATAATAAAAATTATTAATTACATTTAAACGAGAATCTTAATATTTATACTACTTCTTAAACCAGAAGTAACAAGAAAAAATTGGTCTTCTAATTGACTAACCTTTCTGTTATCTTGAACATGAAGCAGAAGAAAGCAAAGGAGCCTTTGGACTTTGACAAACATTTCTAGACCCCTCAAAACGACCGCCATCCTTGACTGAATCCGCATACCAGCTCGTCGTCTGATGCCATTTCCATGTTTACACTTACAGTCTAGAAATCGAAACGTTCAACCAATAACAAACAGAAGCTTTGAAATTTCTAAACAGTCATTAAATTCATTATAAATTATTAAATGGATTTGACTAAGTCCCTCTTTTCTAGAACTATTAAAATGAAGTATAAGATTTAATACCTGAAGTCAATTTATGTACGACACAAGTAATTTTTACTAATTTAAAGTATATATGAGATGAGAACGACTATATGCATGTGTACACAGTATACATGCGAGGGTCGTTAACTCGCGCCGGGCGCCAATAATTTACTGAATTTCACATCAAACTCTTGGAGTTTCAATTTCCGTCCCTAAACATTCAAATGGTGAAGCCGCCGGGGGCTTATTGGCAGAAGATTGCTGTTGGCACAGAGAACAAAACATGCTTTTCCAAGTTACTGGGCCCCCCTATACAACAACTCAGATAATTCTCCCGGCAAACAATTATTACAGCTAGTTTAAGGTCACAATTTAGCTGACAACGATCCTCTCTTTTTCACTGTTCTTGATTTTAAGGTTTTATGTCTTGTTCTTTGTTAAAATCATTAATTGTCACCCACTACTTTTCTTTTTCTTCTCTGTTGGAGATAAGATTCAGTTCTTGTATTCAAGGAGCTCTGCTTGTAGAGTCTGAGAACTAAGACTTGTCTGGATACCTTTAACGTCTCTGCAGTTTCACACACTTCTTGTTGGTGGAGGAACATGGCGTTTCTCAGTTCCTTAAAGAAGCTCCGTGATGTTTTTCAGGTTAGAGAGATGAACTATTTCCGTCATGTACATGTTTTGATGATACCATCGAGATCTTCCAATTTACGACTTTTTAGATGTTAATGTTTTTTGTGTTGCTACTTACCATGGTGAGGAAACCTATATCCTGCTTGCTACTTGCCTTGTAACTTGAGTAAGGAACTCAAATTATATAATGGCCACTTTGGGTTTCTAATCTTTTATGTTTGATAGACGTATACTGGAATGTTTTAGTTCTGATAAGTTCCTGCAGGAATAGCTAGAACTGATGGCTTACCTAACAGCACTCAGAACCTAAACTTTTTGGGACTAAATATCCTGGAACCCTGTGGTTGTAGTGGGAAGAGGATGGGGTCAATTTTCTAGTTGTCTCTTGTCCCTTAGTAAAACAGCCCATATCTCTATACAACATCCGGTATAAAAGAATTTTTGTCTGTGCTATAGAGGTAATCGAGTTCTCGAACGAGGATAATGAATATTTCCTTAACGTTCGAGCTATGGTTGGCTTGTTATCTAAAGATTTCTAAACTAACCCCCTTCTTTTGGAGTTGAAATTCTCCTACCAAGAAGGTTTTTTCTTTTCTTTTTTATGCTATGAGCAGCAATAGTATGACTCTGTTATACAATTAGAGTCTTCTTTTTTCTTTATTCTCTATGCTCTTTCTTTCTCTATCTAAAATAGCTGGATGTGATTGTATCTTCCTTCACCAGCGGGGCAGAATGAGGGAAGTGGATCTCGGTGTTCATACTGTCAAATCTCATGGAGCCAAAGTTGTAGGAAACCACAAGCACGATTGGCTCATTTTAGTGCTACTTGCTGCAATAGTAGTTGTCTTGAATGTTATTCATCCATTTAAACGCTTTGTGGGAAAGGATATGATGGATGACCTTAGATATCCTATGAAAGACAACACTGTTCCAATCTGGGCAGTGCCTGTAAGTGTATTCAGGCTCAATGAAAGCAACATACTTCTGATCTTTTACCTACCTTGTTACTATCGATATGTTTAATGGGTTTCTTTCATCTTTACCAACAGTTATATGCAATCCTGCTGCCAATTGCCATTTTCATTTTATTCTATCTTCGAAGGAGAGATGTCTATGATCTGCACCACAGCATTTTAGGTAATTCTATGCATAATTAAATTACATATGCTAATTTTATTTTCCTCTGAATAGAAAGTCAGCTAGCAGACTTACCGATGACTTGCATGTTATCTGTTAAACAGGCCTCGCATTTGCTGTTCTAATTACAGCGGTCATCACCGATTCAATAAAAAATGCAGTTGGTCGGCCTCTACCCGACTTCTTTTGGCGTTGCTTTCCTGATGGGAAAGATGTACGGTCTCGGTTCCCATCTTTTCATTATCTCATTTTCCTTTAACCTTCCAAATTTCATTTTTGAGTCTCGACAAACATTTCAAGCTCCTCTTTTGTATAACACCAATCCTGTTTCACATCATCAACATAACATGATTGTTCAAAAGCTTTCATGATGCATCCCTCAGATTCATCAGCTCAGGACTTTGTTCCTCTAGCGAGACTTCTTTTTCAACTTTAAAAGACCAAGTTTCCTCGTCTCTCCTTACTCTTAAGATTGAAAGAGATTTGAATTAGACCTAACATACAAACATGTCTTTTTTTCTTCCTTTTGCTATGTTCATTTTTCCTTTTTTTAAAATTCCTTTTAAACTAATATAGGCCCTTAAGATCAAGAGGACTACAATATTATGTCAAAACAATAATTATAGTTTCTTCTTGAATTGAAGTTTCAGAGGAAAGCACTGATTTCCATCAATTGCCGCTAAAAGTCCCAGTCCTTTACCCTCTGTGTAGATTATTAATACACCATTCACCGCATTTGTGTTCAAGAACTATTTAAAATGAATTTACAGTCCTAAGCATTTTCATTTTGGTATTGTCTAGGCATATGATCAGCTGGGAAATGTAATCTGTCATGGGAAAGCCAGTGACATCAAAGAAGGACATAAGAGTTTCCCTAGTGGGCATACTTCATGTAAGCAAGCCTTTGCATCATTTGATCTTTACTATGTTATGAGTTGATAGAACAGTGCATCAAAATGCAGAAGAATTTTCAGAGTTATTGTTTTTCATTGACCCGTTCTTGGTGAAACAAAAAAGCGTTGGATGTTACTTGCGAAAACACTGGTGGTTTGGTTGTTTTACTCACTGGGTCTCATCAGCAAGGACAAATGAGTGAAACTTTTGTACGGTGCAGGGTCGTTTGCTGGCTTAGGTTTTCTCTCCCTGTACTTGGCTGGAAAAATAAAAGCGTTTAATCGCAGAGGGCACGTTGCAAAACTATGCATTGTTTTCCTTCCTTTACTTGCTGCGGCTCTTGTTGGCATATCTCGAGTGGATGATTATTGGCACCATTGGCAGGATGTGTTTGTTGGAGGCCTAATAGGTAGGACTTTATCTAATAATTTACATATTAGAAATTGAGTGGTGTACTTTTCATAGTGTGAAATAATTAAATATGCAGGGGTCGTTGTGGCTACATTTTGCTACATGCAGTTCTTCCCACCTCCATATCACGAGGATGGTACGATACTTCTGAAACTTAATTTCAATGTCATCCTATTTGATCAACAATAACACACTTATTCTAAATTACCTTTTCTGATTTCAGGATGGGGACCTTACGCATATTTTGGTGCTTTGGAGGAGTCACGTTCCAATACAACTCCAAGCCAAACTGTAAACGCACTGCACACAGTGAACCAGCCAATTGGACAAAATTACAATGAGTTTACGTCATTGGATGAATTGGAATCTGGAAGGAGATGATTCTGCCTATGTATGTACAGCAGACTGTGGTCAACCTTTTTTTTTCTTCTTAATTTTAATTTCCCTTAGGATGTGTACATATCATGTTCTGATGTATTCTCGTTCGCCTAGGATGTTATTGTGATATATTTTTTCCTTTTCTTTTGTTTGTGTGGCAGACAAGTACAAGAATAAAATGTTAAGGATCATTTTTAGCATGCCTAGCCTAGGTTTAATAGACGAATGTGGCGGCACTTATCTGATAATCTAGGAGGAACGTGAACGCGAGTCTGGGGTTATAAAAAAATTATCGATCACCGTCTGATCTCATGTTGGCGTTTTAAGCTAGACCTAGACATTAACATGTGAAAAGATACAAACTTCACTTTTGTTACACTCGTAAATTGTTCGTCTTTGCCCACTGGTGACATAATTGACCTTCCCTACTCGAGCTGCGATCTCTTATTTGATATTCGAAGGTTAATTTTTTTCTTTTTGAGTTTCGTTGTTAAACCTTTCCATAATCATCTTCTAATCTTGACAGAACTTAAATTATAAATATGAATAAAGTTTTTTTTTATATAAAAAATGCTTGTGAAATGTAAATAAATTATACAATATATTATATATGTAGAATAATTTATTTTGATTTCAACAATTTATTTTAATTTCTCAAAATTAAAATTTTTAACAAAGATAAATTACTTTTAAATTTTTTATCAGGAAAATATTTGTTCTTTATTAGAATAAGTTATTTTTAGAAACATATAATTTCTTAAATACTAATATTTAAGTAATTTTCAACATCAACTTATATGATAAAATAGGATTTAAAATAAATATGGATAATAAAGCTTCAATTAATATGATAATATAATATATTAACTTTCATAATAGTATAATAATTTGTTATAGAATATAATTCTAAATCAAAAGATATTAATTTTTAGGACTTATCTCACTTGAATATTTTTTAATTTGATAAATTAAATTATATTTTAAAGATTCAAGATAAGGTAAGAAATTTAAAGTTTAAAATTTGATTAATTTACTAAAATTGTTTAATCAACTTATAAATTATAGAAAAATATTAAATTAAATTTAAAAATTGATCATTTTATTATTATTATTATTATTATTATTATTATTATATGTTATATAATTTTTATTAGAGTTATAAACTTAATTTTTGTAAAATTAAATATCTAAAATTTAAATTCTTATTAAAATATTCAAAGAAATACTAAGATATAATACTCATGTCTTTATAATTTTTTTTAAAAGTTATGCTCTTATAAATCATTTTATACATAAGCAGCTAATACCAATCAGCTAATTTTACCAAATATCTTTAATAAACAATTAATGTTATTCGTTGGTCAAATCAACTGATTTAATCAGCTATCAATTAACCGCTGATAGAATCAGCTAACAGCTAATGCAATAAGCTGATTGTCAAATAGGGCCAAAGTATGAGGAGGGTAATCCATCACCTTTATCTTGTACATCAACACATTAATCCCCTCATAGCCAACTTCTTACATATCAAAAAGATCGTACCACAAAGATGTAAATAATATGTAGGTAAAAAGTGGGACTAACAGTGTTACTGTGATAGAGTCATGTAATTGTGGATTATTCTTCAAAAAAACAATGATTACTGAATTGCTTAACTCCACAATATAGCAAAGAATGAAGACTATTATAGCGAACTGGATGATTTCATCAAAGAAATCAAGAAAGCACTAACTGAAAAAACGCTATAATTTCCTTTGTATTAGACACTAATGTGCAGCATAAGTTTTGATTCTGCCCAGCATATATATTATAATAACATTTGATCAAGAATTCACCTATATAATACGCGATGCAATCAATTTTGTAAAACTATAGTTTGACAAAACTTTATGCAAAAGAAGCTGCACTTGTTTTTTTCACCACTTAATTCTTCAACTGGGTCATTACATACATTCACATCCATAATGCCTAATCATTACATTACCTAACTTTGATTTGCATTTTCATATCAGTTATAGGATTGCCAGAGATTGAATTGGGTACTAAGACTGTAAGATCCTATGGAGTCAAAGTTGCAAAGGTTCACATGCAGGACTTGCTGATTCTATTTCTTTGTGTTGGTATATGTGCTGTATAAATAATATGGTCGCAATATTATCACAACAACATGCAACAAAATAAACTATGCTATCTCAACTTTAGATTTGATAATAGGCCATAAACTATATATCTTCTTCCCAATTTAGCACCTATAGACGTAGATCAATGAATAAAGAGGAAATAAGTAAGGTCAACACAATAAGACGAAGCTTTATACAATCCCAATCTCACCATACCAATGGGAACAGAAAAGACCCAAGCAAAAGCAACAACATTTACTAATATTTTTCTAGTATAGACATCATTAAGGAGCAGCCACTGAAGAAGCCAATTGACATGAAAGGACTCGGCGGCTATAAAAGGAGCTATGTAGGACATAAGCATCAGTCACAATGCCAGACCGATGAACATACAGGTTGCAATCAGCCAATAAAGGATCAAAGAACTCCCATCAAAGGAGTTCATGTAGCCATGAAGTGCAACGCAAATGCTGCCGTACATATAGTAAATATCTTACATCATACATGTGCTATCTTTGCAGAAAAAACTATTAATCTCTTGACACTATTTCATTTCCATATCCCAACTCATTTGAAGGAAGCAAAAATTTGCACATTAACCCAGTCAAACCTTAATTAAACCTTATGGAAATTACTGCCTTGTGTTTGTTGTTGGTGGTTGTGAGGATAACTTGAAGCAGTCAAGCCAATACCTTTATTGTGGTGCTTCTCCCATCCACCAATATCAGCTCTAGAATGAGCCCAATAGTAGACGATTGACATCATCAGTGATAACAATGTCAGAGCAGCTCCAGCAGCAAATATACCTTTATGGAGAGTAGCACATGATATGTCATTAACACCAAAGTATCCACGGTATTTTGTGTGATATGCATTTCTTGCAGACCCGGCTATTAAGCATGCTTCAGCTCCCAAGAAGCTTATCCTGAAAAACTCATTGTTCAAACTTATGCTCATCTGTTTGATAACAAACCTTCAATCCTGATGTGAGTTGGTCATTTGTTGTGCAAAGTGAGTTCGTAGCAATGAGTATTAACAAATCTACTCCTAAGCACTAAACTCTTATATAAAAAGCTAATTCAGAACAAGTATAGTTGAATAAGTAATAATGGAATAAAGATCAACCCCATCTTTGACACAAAGACAAATTTGCCAAATCAGACTTATTCCTTTTACAATTGAGATTGCAGTTTTAAAACGAGTATGGGTGTACTTGACAATTCATGAAAATGCAGACTCTGAATCACACATAAAGATCTGAACTTGACAATGATCTTAATCTGACGTTCAACAATCACTACAATATACAAGGAAATAAACTTCGCAATAGAGTATAGTTACCGAAATGATAACCTCATTTCACGTAGTCTGAAAAATCAGACACGGTTCGAGTGCAAAGTTCTTAAGCCTTGATCTGAATTAGTCGGTGACAGATATTTTTCGGATTAGACACATAAGGGATAA
Organism: Erythroxylum roraimae; assembly: GCA_027568915.1. Taxonomy (NCBI): domain Eukaryota; kingdom Viridiplantae; phylum Streptophyta; class Magnoliopsida; order Malpighiales; family Erythroxylaceae; genus Erythroxylum; species Erythroxylum roraimae. The sequence goes on along the minus strand of JAOSBL010000003.1, from coordinate 14,750,285 downwards.
AATGGACGAATCTATACTGTTGAGACACCTAGAAGTTCCGATCTACAGCTAATTAAGGAACTACTAGTAGCTAGTAAACTACATTTAGTGCCCGATTTGATGATAATATAGAACTTATGTGGAGGAAGAGTAAAAATTTACCAGGAAAAAACAAAGAAGAAGATGGCGCAGCCCGTTGAAGAGCTACCACTTGAAAGCCCCTTACCGAAGCAGAGACACCTAGTCACGCAGCTCACCAGCACCTGAGTAGTCAGCAACAGCCCAAAAGCCGCGAGTCCTTACACCGTCGATGCATCAGTCCCGTAAACGCAGTAAGTTCTCTCGTCGTCAGTGACGGAGCCAAGAATTTAAGATAGGGGGCCCAAATAAAATATAGATTTCACAAAAATTTTCATATCAAAACTAAATAAGAAAACAAAGTTTTATTAAGAATATAAAATAGTTAAAATTACAATGATCCTCGCCTACTTTTCATAGATTGAAATCTTTTCAT
>JAOSBL010000003.1:14704727-14714806 GCA_027568915.1 Erythroxylum roraimae | reverse complement strand
TAATTGACTGTATAATCATATATCAGTATGAGGGTTTCGGATTAAGTCTATTTATGGTATCAGAGCGGAAAAAAAAAATTCTATGGTAATTCGTTAAGAAGTATGAGAAGTTGGGTTCCGATAACGGGATCCAACATCTTTAGGTTCAATTTAACATATTTCTTTAACACAGGTAGTGGGTAGATTGTAAAAGATGTAAATCATCCACTAAAGTAATGCCTAAAGTATTCTGATACACCAACCACCAACTAAATTAGTGACTTAATGGCCTTAGTATCCACTTTCATGTATTCTTACCCAATAAGTCTCCAAATGTATATAAATATCTCATTTAAGTAAAGGCTTCATCACTAAGAAAGTTGGAACATTATAACCCTTTTTATAACTAATGTGAGATTTTATAAAGGTTGAGATTTTGCTATAAGCTTTGTTAATATTTCTCTTCTTGGTATTGTATATTTTTGTTGGTAAGTTCATCACGTTATTTTGTTTAAGCTATTATATACAACACTTTAAACAGGACAGAAATATTAAATTAAATTATGAGAGCTCAACTACTATACTTAGACTTTGGTGCATTTTAGAGTGAGCTTAGTGTTTCCTACGAAGTCTTTATAATAGTTGGTATCAAAGCTCTATAAGTAAGCCAATAGTAAAAGAACAATCTTAATAACCATGTTACTCAAGTAGAAGTACCTATAAGTCTTTTGTGTATTAGTTAGAAAGAAGTCATTTCTTATCCATCATAATTTGAAGTTCCAAAGGGAAAATCCAAGCATTGTAAGATCAAGTAGTTGACTTGATGAAGGTGTATGAGGAAACTAGTTTCAACATAACAATTATCAAGTGCATTATTGCTAAACAGGATGTTATTCATCCTATAAAAATTTAATCAAGGTTCATAACCAAAAATTCTAAGGAATTTTGAAATGGTAAGGAACTTGAAAAATTCTTGTGGGATATTAGGTACTACTTTGCTTTTAGGTGCTAGATGCAAAAAGAGTTTATGTTTCTGTAATGTATCTTCATAGAGATATAAAACTATTATAAAGAAAAAGGTCCTCCATCAAAATCAACATTATTCATACTCGTATAGAAACATGAAGAAGATGGAGTTAAACGTTCAACATTTTCCTAACAACGCTTCCTAGCATGTTAGAGATTCATTAAAGTGGTTAAAGTAAGATGGCTTAGTAAAGGATTACATTAAGCAATTCAGTTCTTCAATATTAGATATTGAGAATATTTCAAATAAGGGCAAGTTCTTTAACTTCGTCTCTAGCTTACAACCTTGGATATAGATGGAGTTACATTAAAAGAATATTAAGGATGTTATGGGTGCTATTGCAGTTGTGAATGCGTTGGTAGATTTCAGGGTTCCTAAGGAGACTAAAGCCTCCTCCTATTCTCAAAAGTTAAAAGTTAATAATTACCAGTCAAAGTGTGAGGAGAAAAAGAAGAAACATCATGGTGGCCAAAAGAAGGATGATCTTAAAAGGAAGTCGAAACAGACATCCCAAATAAGATAAGAAAACTTTGGAAAAAAATCATAGTGAAGGTGAAAGTGACTACTCAGAATTTATGCCAAATATTATATGAAGAATGAGAAATTGAATGTTTTAAGGACAGATAGTGAAGGTGAAAGTGACTACTCAGAATTTAGACTTAGTCCTATTAGCTTGCTTAATAAGGTAAGCATCGAAGCTAATCCCTTCGAGAAATTGATGTATATAAGAATATATGTCAATGAGAATGAATTCATGAGTATGATTGAAATATGTGCCACTCATTTCTTTGTGGAAAAATAAATGGTATAAAATTTGGGGCTAAAATTAATAAAAACCCTATTGAAAATGAAAAATCCCATGGAGAAAGCGCAAATGATGGTAGGAGTTATATACAATGTTCTAATGATTATTAGAATTTAGTGTGGAAAATGCAACATAATGTTGACACCTTTTGATGATTGTGACTTGATTTTAGACATTGCCTTTCTTAAGGTATTCAAAGTAGTTTTGCATATACATCTTGGAGATATAATCCTTAAAAATGAGCAAAATTTATATTATATAAATTTTTGCAGATTTAGAGTAGGAGAGATGGACAAAATAATAATAGTGGCACATGTTTTAGCAATGAACATTGAAAAAAGACCTTAATAAAGGCATAGAAAGTTACCTTGCAACCATGTGACAGATTACTAAATATTATATGATAGAAGTTCCTAATGCTATTGCAAACATATTGAGGGAATTCAAAGATGTGATACCTAATTAGTTGACAAAGGTTCTTCCTCCTTGTCAAGAAATTGATCATAAAATTGAGGTGACGTTATATTCCATTCCTTCTAATTGTACCCTCTATCAGATATCTCTATTAAAATTAGAGAAATTATAGAAATAAATTAGTGATTTATTAGAAGCAAGATATGTCTAACAATTTAAAGCCCCTTTTGTGGCCTGTATTTTTCCTTAAAGAGGCAATATAAAGTATTATGAATATGTGTAGATTATTAAGCCTTGAACAAGGTAACTATCAAGAATTAACATCTTGCTCCTTTCATTCAAGACTTAATGAACAAATTATTAAGGGCCATAGTGATCACAAAGCTTGACTTGCATTAGCAAATGCAGATTACCAAAGGAGATAAGAAAAATACAACTTATGTAACCTAGTATAGATCATATAAATTTTTAGTTATGTTGTTCAATTTAATAAATTCCCATGCTACATTTTACAACTTAATGAATGATATTTTGTATGTATAAATCCTTTGACAACTTTTAATGATTTACTTAGATGATATCATGGTCTATAGCACTAATTTGGCAGAACATATGTAATATTTAACGAAAGCATTTGAGAAATTGTGAGAGCACAAACTCTTCATAAAGATGGAGAAGTGTGAATTTTCCAAATACAAAATTAATGTTTGGACACTTTTAATGGATTCTAAAAAGTTACAAATAATTGTTAATTGATTGAGTCCCTAAGATGATGTGGGAACTTTGATGCTTTTTGAATTGTCAAACCACTATTACATTAGGGTAGTGGGCCAAGCTGGGCATCAGGCCCCTTAACTCAAACTTGAAAGTTTTTATTTTTTAATTTTAAAGAATTTCATTTAATTTAAAAATGAAATAAAATTTTAGAATTTTTAGGCTTCAAGTCTAAAAGCTAGAGTCCAACTTTAATCCTAAATCCAAACATTATAAAAGAGTTTGAACCCGTTCTAATATCCAGTCAAATCGAACCATGCCTGTCAAATTCATTTCAAGTCCTAGTTTTAATAACATGCCTAATGGCCAATTTATTGTGGCTTACGCAAGGAAAGCAATACCCTAGACTGATTTGTTGAAAAAGAAGTAAAGGTGGTACTAGCTAAAGCTATATCGAGAAGCCTTTAATTGAAAGCTACCATTTCAATAGAACTTGTTTTAAAATGATTGATTTTGATCTTTCTTTTAAGGTAGACATAAATTCTTTAGAAAAATCCATTAGCAAAGCCTTTGTACAAGAAGGCTAGCCTATTGCGTTCAAAAGTTGCAAAGTCAATAGTGCCAAGTAGGGATTCTCAACCTACAAGAAGAAGATGTTTGTAACGGTGCATTACCTTGATATAGGAACTAGGTTCATTTTCTGAACAAATAATGTTGCTATGATTTTTACAGGACCTAAAAGCTTTTTGTAAGACAAGCGTAATGGCAAGATTTCTTACTAAATATGACTTTGTGTAGGAGTATAAATAAGTGAGATGTAACAATATAGATGAAGCATTAAGTTAGAAGGAAGTATTTGTAGGTTTGTATGCCATCACTTGACTTAAATCGAACTTACCAGAGCAAATCAAAATAGCAACTTTGTTTTGACAACACTTATTACCAAATTGTACAAGAAGTTAAGGTTGGTTTTGTTAGAAAATTTTGACTTGGTTATTGATGACAAAGAGCAACCAATTGTATGTTTCAAGCTTTGTGCCTTGTAGAAGTAGTTGATGAAGGAGACACAAGACTTATAATAAGTTAGCTACCCTAAAGTACAGTGTATGTTAGCTCCCCTTTCTTGCTCCTACTATTAGCCAAAAATGGAAAATGATATTTAGTTTCATGTTAAAACTTCTCATATCTTTCAATTAGATAAGTATGAAAGGAAGGAGGCATGACTTTTATAGTCCTTGCTCATTTTGGAAAGACTGTGGATGTCGATCTTAGTGTACTTCATTGGTGAATTATATAGTCTTTGAATTAACCCCATCTTCATGTCCCTTAAATGTTTCAGTGCCATAATTCTTTAAGAATATGGTGAAGAAATTTAGATTTTTAGTAGACATTATAAGTGCCAGATATGCCCAATTTACTAGCCAATTCTAGACATCTCTTTTCAATATAATAGGGTATTTATTAAAATTTCTGCTACAAACCACTCACAAAGAGATGATCAAATGAAGCAGAACAATGGCTTGTTAGAAGAGCATTTAGGATAAGTATAAGTTAATCAAATTGTCTAAGTTTACTTAATGTTGCACATTTTTTCACAACTTACATAAATTCTTAGGAAAGAAAAGAGTCCATTTGAACTTATTTTATAATGACATCTCCTTACTCCTATCAAAATTGTTCAAAAAAAATCATATTGAAAATGTCCAACTGTTTATTAGTTTGAGAGAGAGAAATAAGAATTCTTAGATGAAGTGAGGGATAATCTTCAAAAAGCCTCCAAAAGAATGAAGAAGCATGCAAATCAATAAACAAGGCTTCTTAAATTCAAAATTAAGGATAAGGTACTTTTAAAACATGGTCCTTAAATTTGTAAGAAAATTTGTAGCAAGCAAGTGCATTGAGTTTTAGTGTCAAAATATGATAGCCATTTTAAGCCCTTCAAAGAGTTAGGAATGTAGCATATTGACTGAAACTACCTAAATGGTTAAAAGTGCACTCATGTGACTTTCCATATTAGTTTTCTTAAACATTACAATGAGAATTTAACAGGCACAAATAGGATCTGTGTGGAAAGAGCACTATTGATTATCAGGAAATCGTTCAATGATCAAATGAGGAAATCATTAGACAATGCGACAAAGTAAGAGGAATTTGAGAATAAAGTTATTGATTCAATGGAAGAATAAGCCTATTTTAGAATTTATTTGGGAGAAAGACATAGCCTTGTCGAAATTTGAAGATTAGGTACACATTTGCCTTCAATTTGTTCTAATGAGTTTGTTAGATTCATTTGGTATGAGCATTTTTTTTAACCTCTCAACATTATATGACCTTTTTGCTAGTTATTAGTGAGTCTTTGCTAAAGTCTAGCATGATTTAGGCATGAAAATCCAATGTGACTTAACTAGGTAGGATCAAGCATGGATCAAGTTTCAGTTGGTTTTGATGGACTATGGTGCATTGATTGACTTTGTTAGTGTGAGTTGATCTTATCTTAGACATTCTTGGTTAGACTAAGGATGAAATGGTGCTTAAATTATGAATCATAGACAAACGAATTGAACCACGAGCATGGGATATATATGGATTGAGTTGGAACTTGGTTAATCTTTACCTTTAGATAAAGATTATATGTGACATGATAAAGTTAGTATATTGAAGTATAAAGATAGTGGGAGGACATGATAGAGAACGTGATGAAGTATGGTGATATATATTTAGCTTCATTTTCACATGTTTCTTTTACTTAAGTAGTAGATAAGCATGAAAGATGTAAGTCACCTCCTAAAGTAGTGCCTAAAGTGGGTCAATCACAACGTGGTGATATATATTTAACTTCATTTTCACATGTTTCTTTTACTTAGGTGGTAGATAAGCATGAAAGATGTAAGTCACCTACTAAAGTAGTGCCTAAAGTGGGTCAATCACTAAGTTAGTAACTTAGTGACCTTATTGCTCACTTTCTTATATTCCTGTCCAACAAATTTCCAAACGCTTATAAATATCCATTTGGGCAAATGTTTCATCATTGAGAAAGTTAGAGTATTGTAATCCTTTTATAATTATTATGAAGAGTTCATAAAAATTGACATTTTTCATCTTTCTTCTTTGCTGCAATCAATTTGTATTGGCTAAGTTAATCATGTTGAAATGTTTAAGCGATTGTGAAAAACACTTTAAGCATGAAGGAAATGTTAAGTTTAATTATGGAAGTTTAATTATTGTGTTTAAAATTTGACATTTATTAGTGTGAAATTGAAATTCTTCATAAAATCTTTGTAAATCCACATGTAGTCTACATTAGTATTATTAAATGAGAAGTTAATGATGAGATATTTTTACAATAAATTAGAAAATTGATAATTTAATTAATAATTTTAATTAATATTATAAAATAGAATAAAATAAAATTCAAAATTTAAATTACAATTCACTCTAATGATCATCAAACTGAACTGTCTATGATGTTTTGAGAAGCCACGTGGAGCTTGCTAACCTAAAGCCATTAAGATCTTTCCATTATTAAGTTGCTTTAAAAAAATGGGTACTAATCAATTCGACAGTTTTAAATGCTACATAATGCAACTGTTATTCCCTAGTTGGCATTTGTCTTCGATCATCAAATTGATGTATCTGCTTAAACAAACCGTTTCTTTTTTAAGGAAATAATATTGAATTAAGCCATGAATGGCAAGCAAAAGTTACAAAGTATACATAATGAATATGGAAGCTTATGAGCCTAAATACAACATACTTCCGATGTTTCCACATGAAAACAAACCGTTACTTAATGCATGGCATATGTTGGCTTTTTATTAGTTAGTCCTCATTTATCAACTAGCATTTCAACCCCCTGTTTAATCATTATTTCAAAATTATTAAGCGCACAGTGGAATATGAATCGGTTTCATTCCGATCTTCACTGGTCTGAGATGGCCCTTCAGGGGGCTCGCTCCGGGCAGGTTCGGATCACTTCCAATCAACTTCGACTTGTGGCCAATGGAGCATTCGTAACACCGCCCCTTTTCAATAGAAAAAGTTGGATCCGCAAGTTGAGGATTTAATCGATGCAATTGGTAATTTAAGAATTCGTTAACATCAATTACCATTAAATATTTCTTAAAGTTGTTAGCTTGTATGTTTATCAAATTCCTACATCTTTTTTGTAATGAAATAGCTTAATACACCACCTTTTTTATAAGAATTATGCACAACTTTATTTTATGTTAATTGAAGCGAGTTCGAGAATTTTGTTTGATATTTTTCGTTTGTTTAAATGAAATTATCTTATTTATTGAATATATAATTATGATGTATACTAATTAAACTGAATATACTATTTTTATATACTCTTAAATTTTAATGCGGTGAATAGCGTAAAGGAAATTTTTAAAAAGTTTTTTTTGAAATAAAGAATTAAATATAGGAACTATTTGATAATATATACATTTTGCAAATAAAATAAAAGGAACTAAACCAGAAAATAAGTCAGATACATCTATATAGGTATGGTTTCTATTATTATATTTGAATTTGATATGAATAAGTGTGATCTACTTAATCAAAGATCCCATATGTTCTCAATTACAAACATGACCTCTTGAAGAATTAATTCATGACTTTGTACTTGTGTATTGTTTAAGATCGAGTTGCCCTATATATGTTAGTGCTTTGGTCAAGTAAGAACCAGAAACATCGTCCTCAATTGTCTCCATTTCAATATTAGTTACTTCTATTATATTTCATATGTTAAACGAATTATCATTTTCATGTAATGATATCATACAAAAATTGCTTGATTGGCTGTCGAAGACAAAAAGGATTCTTATCGCAAATTCAGGACCCCTTTCGAAGGGATCCCAAACCTTAAGCTCTTACGAGAAAGTCCTGGAGAGAAGAACTAGAAACATCTTAAGAAAAGTATGCATAAAGTATTTTATAAGAAGAGTAGCTGAAAAGCTTTTATACGAATGACTGATCTTCCAGAAAGCATTTCTATAATTCTATTAGATGAGAACTTTGAACCTTTTGAAGTTCAAATTAAGGTTTCATATGCCTGGAAACCATAACCCACAACTACAAAGGTCTGAAAACCAACTGACAAGATCTTCAAAACTGCAGAATATTAGGAAGTTATGGGACTAAATACTACTAATGATATTCAGTCTCTACCTGCTGTAACTGTCAGTAAGGAAAGTACTCATCACGAAGAAGTTGTTATCATCAACATTAACCAGTCTCCAGATGAAGAACATGCAATTATAAATCCATTTAAAGGAGAACAAGCTAGAGTGGGCATGGAACTCCAGGTACATCTACAGATCAGATTGAGCTACCTCAACAGGAGTTTGAACTTGTTATCAGGTAGAGATCTAATAGAAAGAAAAAAAACTCCAACAATGGAGTTAAAATCATGACTAGACTAACCTGGGATCTTAGAGGGGCCAATACTCCTCAGAAAAAGATTTTGGTAAGAAGTTTGTTAGCTTAGAATAACGTAGTTATTGCAGGGATTTTGGAAACTTAAATGAAACAGCCAAATTGCAACTCCATAAGGTTCTGCCAAGGAATTGGAATCAAGTCTCAATTCGCATGCATCATTCAAATGGTAGACTTGTAGTCGTGTATGACACATCTTTTGTTAATGTCATCATCAAATTCTCATCTAATCAATTGATGCACCTTCAGCTTTCCATAAAGAATTAAGGTGATTCTTTCCTAATTTCTTTTACCTATGCTCACAACAGTGCTTACCAAAGAACATTTATGTGGAATTAACTCACATCATTAGCAAATGCTTCCTTTCTTCCCTGGCTTATAGTTGGAGATTTCAATTCCTTTCTTAAACCAAATGAAGCAAGTGGCATAAGATCAATTGGTAATCCTTGTTATGATCTTAGACAATGTTTATTTGACATTCAAATTGATGATCTTCCATTTGGAGGCAACTTCTATGCTTGGTGCAACACGCAAACTAGAGACAACTTCATTAGAAAGAAACTTGACAGGAGTATGGGAAATCACATATAGTTCACTAAATATCCAAATATCTTCTCTATATTCACAAATCAAAGTCTCTCGAATGACTTTGCTATTATGACTTAACTTACTTTTGTTTGTCCTCTATTTCCTTTCAGATTCAACATCTTTCTAACTAATATAATAGGGTTTGAGGATTGTATCTTGAATGCTTTAAATGCCAACATTAGGGGTTCGAAGCAGTTCATTTATACTGGGAAGATTGCTCTCATTAGGTAGGAGTTGAAGGTCCTATTTCAAAGCAATATGGACAATACTCACCATTTTCTCAACATTACCAAAAATGTTCTTGATAGAATTCAGATTGAACTTCAAAATGATCTTACCTTAGGTCACCAGCAATACAAGGAGAGAATAGCTATGTAGCATTTCTCCAAAGCCCTTCTTTATGATCTCTCACTTATGAGACAAAGATCAAGAGTAGAATGGATGAAATCTAGTGACAAAAACACTAGATTCTTCCACAGAGTTGTGGTTTCCAGGATAAACAATAATAGAATTGTTTCTTTGCATTTTAATAATAAAAAATTGGACTCACAATCCTTATTATTGCAAGGAGCTTTTGAATACTTCTCAAACATCCTAAGAGATCCCACTAATGCAAGAGATCCCACTAATGCTAACTCTTCATGTTCTCTTTTGAAAGACACCATTCAGGAGTGTATTACTCCTCAAGAAATGAAGCATTATGTAGGCCTATTACCACTTAAGAAATTGAAAACTCCCTGGTCCTAATAGTTTCAACCCTTACTTTTTGAATAAGTTTAGGAATCTGACTAAACATATGGTGAATGATGCTTTCTTGGAATTATTCAATAAGGGAAGTCTTCTATCTGAGATCAACAACACTTTTGTAGCACTCATTCCCAAAAGTGGTGATCAATCATATTTCTTGAATTTTGAACTATTTCATGTTGTAACATCAGATATAAGTTTATTTAAAATATTTGGCTCAGAGGTTGAATGTTGGACCTCGTTACCGGAGCCCAACGGTCCTGAGACAGGAGCCTTGCTGAAAACCCTAACGGTAATATTTGCTGTCAAACCTTAAACCCAAAACTGCTCTTGAAACAATCCAAAAACAAAAGAAAACAACTTTCC
>JAOSBL010000003.1:14687133-14697533 GCA_027568915.1 Erythroxylum roraimae | reverse complement strand
CAATCTCTATATGCTTGACTTATTATCACCTTCCTCCCTAAAGGAGTACTAACAATCAATAGACTATCCAATGGCACCAAATTAACATCATGTAATGTCATACTTGCAGAAACAAAAAATTGCGTGGAGCCGGAATCAATCAGTAAATGTACTTCTGAATTAAATAACTGAGTCATACTTGTAACAACTTCAGGTGCGGCTGCAGCTTCATCTCTGGTCATGGCAAACACCCTTGCCTGTGCCTGGCCCCTTAGCCTTCTTGGAGGAATAGCCTTCCTTGCTACTCCAGAACTTCCCACATCAATGACTGGCCTGGTTCCTACTGTTTCAGCTCTCTTTGGGGCTTGCAACTGCGACTCATCTTGCCTTGGTGCTTGGGGACATTCCCTGACCATGTGTTCCTTCTCACCGCATCAATAGCATGCTCCAAGTAATTTGAAGCATTCTACTTTGTGAAACTTCTCACAATGCTCACATTGGGGGTTCGTGTGCCTACTCCTCTCCATCCTTCTATTGCCTCCTATAGTTGAGGCTTGCACTGAAGCTGTCTTCACTTGCTTGTTCTTAACAGAGCCACTACTTCCCACTTCACTGTGTGTGCGGAAATTCCTCATACTCCTCTCAAGTATTGGGGTACTCATTCCCTTCTTGGAAGACTGTTCCCGGTTCTTCCTCTTCCTATTCACTTCATACTTTATGTTCTCCAGTTTCTCAACTTGAAGTGCAACATCTACCAATAGCTGGTAGTCACAGAAGTTGTGGATCAATACTTTCTCCTTGATCCCCAAATGAAGTCCTCCTTCAAACTTACGGCACTTATCCTCCTCATTTGCAACAATATTGGTCGCATACCGTGAAAGATGAGTGAACTTCAGCTTATATTGACTCACACTCATGTCCCTCTAGGTGAGATTCAGAAATTCTCTGGCCTTCTCTTGGACATAGACTCTAGAGAAGTATTTCTTCCTAAAAACTTCCAGAAAGTTTCTATATGACAATACCTACGGTATGACCTGACTATGGGGCACTGATTCCCACCAATGGAATGCGTCCCCTTATAACAAGCCAACTGCATAATCTAATTTCTCCTCATCGGTGCACTTCATCTAAAACAGGACTTTCTCGGTCCTTGTCAGCTATGCTTCAGCCTCTTCAGGATTCAGTCTCATTAAAGTCTACAACCCCATATTTGCGGAGCTTATCATACTGTCCTCTCCTCACCACTGGAGCTTGCACTGGAACTTATGGCACTTGGCCCATAACATACGTGAAACCCTAAGCAAAGGCTTGAAAGAAACGTGGATCCATGGGGTTTACTTGGGGCATAGGAGGAGGAGGCGATGGCACTTCATGTTGTGTACTAGATGTCTCAGAATCATGAGCAGAGTGTGTCTCCACGTCTTGTGATACATAAGATTCACGAGTACTTCCTCGGCGAGAGCGAACTCCTCGAGTTCTCTTTTGAGGCGGCATAATCACTCCTTTAATTTAAAACCATTTAAAAATCTTTAGTTCATGTAAAACAATTTCAAATCATGTACAAAAACAATACATGTTGCTCATTTAAAACACTGCATGTTCATTTCTTATTTTAAAACTAACCATTTCATGCAAAGGATACTCCTAAACCTAGACCGCTCTAATACCATAAGATATTGGCCCAGGTCCCGTTACTTATCCCGAGGCGACCACTTAAGGTTGTTGGGTGAAGGTCGTGCGAGAGGGAGTTGAAAACATTCAATTTGTAAAGAAAAATTTTGCCGCCAACAACGGCGGGTTCGCCGTAGCAAAGTATATGTTCGTGGCAACAAAACCATGGCAATAATTCCAAGGACCCTTCGGAAGAAATTCGCCGCGGCCAACATCTGGCTTCATCGTGGCGAAGGACCAAGGTTAAGCCAATGCACCCTTCGAGTCAAATACGCCATGGCAAAGACTCCAGATCAACCCAAGTACCTCTCAGGACAAATATGCCGCTGCGAAAGGCTGGCTTCGCCGTGGCGAAGTTGCTAGAATCAAACAGAAATACCTTTCGGGAAAGGTTCATCGCGGCCAAAGTTTGGCTTCGCCGCGGTGAAACCTTCGATTTCAGGCACCCAAACCCAACTGTCCAACATTAACATTTTTGCACATACAATTCGATAACATCAAACCACCCAACCAAAAGATGAATACAAACATATACAAAAGAAACTTCTTCAAATCTTAGTCTCCTAAGAAAGAAATGCGAAACTAGGAAAGTCAAGAGCTAAAACACAAATATATTTCATTTTCATTAAAAGAAGAGTTTTACACAGCTTTAATGGGCATTTCAAGCCACAATACAACATTGGTCTCATAACCTAAAAATACAAAAATTTCATGAGCGAGTAAAACTTAAAATGCAGCTAAAGCTTGGTGTTTTCCAAAAACTAATCTTAAAATACAAAAAATATGCAGAATTGGAGTGATGCTTTGACTCCGTACTTGATCACTCGATCTCTTGCTCATCACTTGGAGATGGGGAAGAATGGGGATGAGCTTAAAAGCTCATAGGTAACAAGTTTATAACCTAGAAACAAGCAAAACTATTGAAAATATTCATTGAATCCATAAAACACATATTTCCCCAAATTCTCAACTTGTCAAACAATTCACAAACCATATAAATCATGTATTCATTAAACTTGCCAACAATTTGCAAACATATAAGCAATCATAATGGTTTAGGAAGGTCCATGTGGGAGTTCTTGCGAATCTTCAGTGATAACATAACGGACTATCACAAACTCACATAATGATTTTGCGTAGTTCGTAAACATAAGAGAGTCCGTGAAAGAGCTCCATGCCACTAGCGGGCAGGCAAGAGAAGCCCTTAACATGGTCAACGTGCACATAACATAACAGAATGGACCACCACTAACCCACACAAACATGAATTTCATGACTTGCAAACATATTGCCCAAAAGGCACATTTAGGAAACATGATTTCCATAAGGGTGATATATTTCAAAATACGATTTCCATCTTCATTTCATAATTCATCAACAAAAATTGTACATGATGTAGCAATTTATTAAATCATTTAAGAAGCAATAAAGGCAACATTTATTAAGCGATTTAAAATCGTTTAACCCTATTGACTTAGAAAAACATTTATGGCTCATTAACTCAATTATAAACATGTAACCCACCTTGGATTCCTTGCTTAACAACTTGCTCAAAGTTGCCTCTCCTCTTGCTCCTCTTGCCCTTTTTGATTCCCTTAACATTGGCAAAATCCCATTTAATAGGAATACAAATTGAGAACCTATACAAAGCATATTCACTAAAATTGATTCTAAAATACTTAAACATATGCATTTCCTAAGCTTCATGAATCAAAACCCTTCAAAAAATCCAAAAGATTGAAAATAAACTTACCTTGAACCTTTACCCAATAAAGTGATTTTTGGTTCAAATGGAAGCTTTTCTCTTCCTCTTTCTTTTCTCTTCTTAAACAATCTCACAAGCACTCTTAAAAACTAAGAAAAGATGAACCCTAACTTAATCTTCCTTCTTTTCTCTTCTTTCTCTCTTTATTTTCGTTCTTCTCTTCTTCTCCCCCTCATTCACGTTTTCTTCTTCTTCCTAAGAGCAAGACCATATTTTCTTCTTCCAATTCTATCCTTAATGAGTGTAAAATGTCTACTTTGCCCTTCTTTTAGTGCTTTATGACTTTTATACTTAAGTGACTTACCAAAATTGCCCTTTATACTCTAACTTAATTCTAACATTTCTATTTTAAATTCTAATTGCTACTTAAGCTTGCTAAATTAATGACTAAATTCTAAGAAAATAAAATAAAATAAATCAGTAAATAAATAAATAAATAAGAAAAATAAAAGAAAAATTTTGGGGTCCAATAAGTGTCATTTGGAAGCATTCCAGGACTGGGAAATTCACTAACCAATCTTGCAAGAATACTCTTAAAGGTTAGTCAAGCAAGATACCTTTGACTCAAATTGTCTGGTTTAAACATTTTCATCCTCGAGATTCTTTCACATTGTGGTTAGGTATAAAGATAGATTACAAAATGTTAACAAGTTGAAATTCTTAACATTCCTAATAGGTGATCTCTGTGTCTAGCAGCTGAAGAAAGCAATGATCATCTAATCTTCCAATGTCAATTTTTCTCTCATTTTTGGAGATCTTTACTTTATAAGTGCTACATTCAACATGCTCTAGGAGATTGTAATTCCATTAAAGTTTGGTGTATTATCATTAATCATCCTGATATCATAATTAAGTGGTGTTTCTACCTAGTTATGTTCTTTCTAGTCAAAACCATTTAGGATGAGAGGAATGCTTACATTTTTCAAAACAGAAGTCAAACAAAAGAGCAATTCAGCAACATGATTCTTCTAGAGATTAGAGGCTACATTAGTTTATACCAATTCAAAAGTCAAAACCTTAATTATTGTACTAAAATGTGGAATGCGTAATTTGTAACTTTCATGGTTGATCTTGGGCTTCAATTCTAGGATATGCCACTATTGTAAACTCTTGTATAGATCTTCGTAGCTTTTGTACATTTTGATTGCCTTTAATGGCTAAATTTGTTACCTTTTTCTATTAGAAAAATAGGGAAAGTTAAAATGCGACCTAAATTAATGACCATATATATATATATATACATTATTAATATAATGTAAGAGTTTTATTTGTTCTATATTTCCTATTTAATAGTGAAATAAATTTCAACGGTTTATTCTGGTCACTTGATGGATGTATCAAATTAAAAGTCATATATATATATATATATATATAGTCATCTTTCTACTAATTAAGGTAACAAATTGTTTTCCTTCAAGTTTCTATAACCATACAGGAGTTAAGAGAGAAACAAATTTTAACCAAAAATGCGATGAACTTTCTCTATCTTTTTTCAATAATGACATCTTCCACATTAGGTACGCAATATTACTCTATTAAGATTTGTAACAATTGTCTATTCAAGATCCTAAAGTTACAAATGTCAATTTTGATTTAGGTCATAAAGATCATAATTTAACATGTGATATCAGAATATGTGTTATGAATAAAAATTTTTCATATATTTTAATATGATTATTTGATGATGATTGTCAAATATTTTAATGTTTGAAGATTTTTTAGATTATTCATTATTAATGGTTTCGATATAATAAAAAAATTCTAAAGATGACAAGAAGGAAGAACATTTGTTATTGTTTTCTTTAGGATTTTAATTCAAGTAGAACTTTAAAGAAGAAAAATAAGCATAACAGCCTTATTGGGAATCAAACTTAGGTCTCTGGGGTGAAACTAAAGCATCCTAACCATTGGACAACAATAGATTATCAATGTAGATTTTACCATAACTATTATTAGCATTCAAATTTCATGTTAGTTTTATGCATATTATTATTGAAATTTGAAAGTATGTTATATATGTTAGATTTATACATGACATTATAAAAGAATAATTTTTTAGTCACCAAAGTGACCAAACTAACTTTTTATGTATAAATACTCATTTATTCATAACATATTAATGTCTATCATTAAATGAATTATACAAATATATGATACTTATTAGTTGATAGAAAGTAGAATTTACCTAAAGGTAGATTAATATTCCATAACTAATAAGCATAATAGAGGAAAATCATTATTCGCTTATCAAATATGTTATATATCCAAATATATTGATTGCATTTGAAGAGTTTTTGATCACGTGATAAATTTTGTTTGGCATTAAACTTATGATTATATATTATTGAGTGTGCCTAAAAGAAACATGCAATATGTTCTAAATGTTTAATTATTTGAATCCAATAATTTATTGAACATTTATGTATTTGCAACTATTTATCTTCATTCGCATACTGCTTCTATTAACTTGTTTAATGCTTTAAAATTATCTTAATGGTGTGAATAAGTCAATTTCTATTTAGGTGTTTTCGATCTTGATTTAGCATTATAGAAAGAAAAGCCTACTATCATTACAGATACGAGTAGTGAAGTTGAGAAAATAAACTATAAAGCATTAGAAAGATGTAACATATTATGTCTTATTCTCATACGAATGACTATTGCCAACAATATTAAAACTACTATTTCACAAACTGAAAGTGCTAAAGAATTCCTTAAATTTATGGAAATACATTTCCATCATGTGGATAAGTCTCTCGTTGTCACTCTAATGGCTGAGCTCACGACTATGAAGTTTGATGGGTCATAAAGCACGCAATAATATGTCCTCGAGATGACAAATATTGTAGCAAAATTAAAGACCCTAGGTATGACAGTTAATGACTCCTTAATACAATTCATTATAAACTCGTTACCTCCTGAGTATGGAAATTTTCAAAATAACTACAACACTATAAAGAATAAGTAGAATGTTAATGAATTTTTCATTATACTCATTCAGGAGCAAACAAAGTTAAAGAAACATGGAGTTCATTCTATTAACCTTTTGAGTTAAGGTGATAAGAAGATTTGCAAGCTAGAGGCTTAGATTTTTTTTTTTAAAAAAGCACCTGCTAAAATGACACAAGTTACTATTAATGTGGATCAAAAGTAACAAAAGCAGATAAGTTTTATTTCTGTAAGAAAAAAGGACACTATCATACAAATTGTCTGAAATATAAAGCTTACTTTGAAAAAAAGAGAGATTTCTTACAATCCAAACTATAACCCTAGCTAAGAACTTTCTATTCCTAAGACACCGTAAGAAGGCTCCAATTGAAGATGGGGGTATAATATTAAATATTGCTTATCACCTGGATCTAATAAAAACTCCGTATGTACCTTCAATTTCTGTATACTTAATTTCTATTCTAAACTTTATGAAAGTAGGTTTACTTTTAAGTTTGTTGATAGTTATTTTTATTTTTTTTTAGCATAATTTTGTTAATGGTTATGAAATTTTTATGGATGGTTTATATAAATTAAAACTTGATTTTAATTTCTAAATCCCTATTTTCTAATTATTAAACATAGCATAATGAACAATAATTCACCTTACTTGTAGCATAAACGTTTAGGTCATATATAAAAAAAATTAGAAATATTAGTAAAGAATAAAATTCTTCCAAATTTAGATTTTACTGATCTTGATGTATGTGTGAATTTCATTAAGGGAGAGTAAACCAAACATATTAAGAAAGGAGTAAAAAGAAGTACTCAACCCCTTGAAATTATGCAAAACCAATATATATGGACTTTTTGACGCTCCATAATTTAGTGGAGAAAAATATTTTATCACCTTTGTAAATGATTTTTCATGTTACGAATAGGTCTATTTGCTTTAAAAGAAATCTCAAGCTATAAATGCCCATGAGGTGTTTGCAAAGGAGGTTGAAAGACAATTAGCTAAAAAAAGAAAAAAAATTTAAGATCTTATAAAGATGGTAAATATTTTGAAAAATATGATGAATTAAGACAAAGTTTAGGTTCATTTGCAAAGTTCCTTAAGAAACATGGAATATATGCACAGTATACTATGTCAAGCACATCTCAACAAAATGGTATGTCAGAAAGGTGTAATAAGGAATTAATAGATATAGTTAAGAGTATGATAATTAATTATTCATTACCCAAAACCTTGTAAATACATGCCTTTAAAACTACTATATATTTGCTAAATATAATTCCTAGTACAGCAATACTTAAAGCTCCTTTTGAGTTTTGAATTATGGATTAGAAAGAAACCTAGATTCTTGCATGGTTGAAGCTATCTAACAAAAGAATAAGTTTATAATCTACAAGAAAAGAAATTAGATTCTCAAACAATCAATGGTTACTTTATTAGTTACCTAAAGAAATATATAAGGTATAGGTTTTACTGTCCAAACTATAGTCTAAGAATTGTTAAAACAGTTAATGTCAAGTTTATTGAAAATGGTGAAATTAGTGAAATCGCTGAAAAACATGTTATGGATATTAATAAAATAAGAGTTTATGTTTCATTACCCATAAATGTTTCAATATCCACATCTATACCAAATATTCTCCTAATGTTGGAAGAAAAAAATAATTTTGCGCAAGATTTAGATGAAACATCATCTTATAGAAACTAGCTTACAACTAATTAATTTAAATAAATCATGGAGAATAGCTTTGAACAAACTTGCAAGAATAAAGAGATCAGCTATTTCTAATGCTATGTGGCTTATTTACGAGAGTCGAAATTTGATTATAGAATTAATAATGATCTTGTTTCATTTTCACAATCCATAAAAAGTGTTAAGTCTGATAAAT
Organism: Erythroxylum roraimae; assembly: GCA_027568915.1. NCBI lineage: Eukaryota > Viridiplantae > Streptophyta > Magnoliopsida > Malpighiales > Erythroxylaceae > Erythroxylum > Erythroxylum roraimae. The sequence goes on along the minus strand of JAOSBL010000003.1, from coordinate 14,689,285 downwards.
GGATTGATGTTATGAAAAATGATTTAAATTCAATCGCACAAAATAATGTCTAAACAAGTCGAATATAAATGAGTCTTTAAAATCAAACATAACTCAAATGGCAATATTGAACTATATAAAGTTAGAGTTATTACCAAAGGTTATACTTAAAAAAAGATGCCACTGATTTTTAAAAGACTTTTTCACCTACCTAAAGATTCATTGAGAATAATCATGGCATTAATGACTCATTTTAATTTAGAGCTACAATAAATCAATGTAAAAAATGCCTTTCTAAATGACGATGTTGAAGAAATTTATATGAATCAACCTAAAAGTTTTTCCATAAAAAGAAAGGGTCACATGATGTGTAAACTTAAAAAATCAATATACAGCCTTAAATAAGCTTCCAAAAAATGGTACATTAAATTTATTGATAACATCTTTTCATTGATGATATTTTACTTACTGCTAATGCTTTGGACATACTATATAAGACTAGATGTTTTTTCTCTAAGAATTTTGAAATAAAAAATACTGGAGTGGCATCCTATGTGATAAAAATTTCAATATTCTAAACTAGAGCACAAAGAAAGATTATATCGAGAGAATTCTTGCGAGACTTAATATGAATAAATGTTCAATAAGGATTGTATTGATACAAAAAGGAGATAATGTCCAAAGAATAACGTTGAATGCTAGGCAGGTAATCCTAGTATATACCATTACAAAACTGCAAAGAAAGTCTTAATGTATCTTTAAGAAACAAAAGACTATATACTCGTATATAAAAGATCAAATCCATTAGAAGTAATTGGATTTTCGAATTCATATTTTTCTAAATGCATTGATAGTATAAAAACAATGTTTAACTATTTGTTTCTACTAGCAAAAGGAGCAATTTCATAAAAAATTACTAAATAATCTATCATTGCTTTATCCACTATAAAAGCAAAATTTGTCGCTTGTTTTGAGGTAGAATGTCAATAGCTCGGCTTGAACCTGGGCCGCTCCTGACTCAACTCAGCCCAACCATGGAGCCACGTGACCTGTGGCTCCTTATTTCTCTCCGTTTATTCTCCTAGTTTGAGATGTTACAAGCACATGTCGATTGTAAAACACACATCAACTTGGAAGTATCTTAGGATCAAACCAACAAGGGCACGGTCATCTTCTACCTGTGGATTTGATTTTCTGGCATTGCTACTGACCAATATATGCATCTGTTCGGTTGTGGTCAATATTTAAGCATCCGGTTTAACAGATATCATGATATTTTAGATAACTTTTCAGTAACAGTTAAAAACTACTGTCCTCGATTTAATCATTAAAAAAAGAGTTTATTTCTTTACAAAGACACCAGCCAATACTTCCAATCTCTATTGATCCATAAAAGCGGACTGCTTCCAAGTTCCAGTAACCTTAGTTAGGTGAACCACTTTCAGTTTTCCAGTCTTATGTTTGTATGTTTTAACGAGTATAAAGTACGAAGAAAAAGTATGCAAGGGATCAAGGACAAAAATCAGAAAGATGAGTGCAGAATTTACCAGAAGTGAGACGTAAGTGTCTGAAACCAAAAAGCAGTTTAAGCTTAGGGAAGGGAAGAAAAAAAGGTGGAGATCAGAGGTATGGGTGGCATCGGTAAGAACATATAACGGTAAAAAAAATTCTCGCCGATTCAACCATACCTCAAATGCCCACCGAATCTCTCCCTTTCCCTATCACTCCGCCAAATCTTGCTGTGGCAGCGCTTCCGTCTCTCTTATCTCCCTGTCTATTGATGCGTCTGCCTATATATATATATATATGAGAAGGATTGGGGAGGTCCTTTAGGGTTTGGAAATTGGAGAGATCTCGTCGGCTTCCAATTTAATATGGGCTTAAAGCTAGGCTTTGAAAAAGTCGGCCTGTAAGGCAGTCCCAAATAGTAATGTGGCTATGCCAATGTTGTTTGCTGGGTTCACTTCGCATGAAAAATATCCTATCGTATTTGGTAAGCCTTGCCCTTGGCACGTGCGTCACATTACCAATAATGCTAAAAGTTCATTCCATTATCGTAACTCCTAATTTGAAGTTTTGCAGTAAAGCGAAGTAAGGGCACGTGCGTCACATTACCAATAATGCTAAAAGTTCATTCCATTATCGTAACTCCTAATTTGAAGTTTTGCAGTAA
>JAOSBL010000003.1:14630324-14643836 GCA_027568915.1 Erythroxylum roraimae | reverse complement strand
TCGATCAATCTTTGTTGCCGGATGTCGGACATCCGATTTGTCGATTCGATTCGGTTTGTATTCCGATCCGCGACTTTTCGCAGTTTGTTTTGCTCCATTTTCCGTTTTTCTCCGGTTGGGATCCGGTTTCGGATCGGGTCCCAACACGTTTTGTCATAGTCAACACCTTGCCTTTGACAATAACCTTTAGCTACAAGCCTAGCTTTATGGGTAACTACATTACACTCCATGTTAGTTTTCTTCTTAAAAACCCATTTGCACCCTATGGGTTTTATCCCTTCGGGTGGGTCAACCAAAGTCCATACTTGGTTTTCATACATGGAATCTTTTTCGGATTTCATAGCTTGAAGCCATTTGTCAGATTCTGAACTCTTTAGAACCTCCTCATAGGTAGTAGGCTCATCATCTTCTATGAGCAATACGTCGTTAAGTTCACTTATGAGAAATCCGTATCTCTCGGGAACATGATGTATCCTACCCGACCTACGAACTTCTTGTGTGTCAAAAGGTTAAATTATTGTTTCATCTTCATGAACAATAGTCTCGGGTCTAGGTAGATGATCTGCGTATGTTTGAGCATCTTGAACTTCCAGAAGTTCAATTTTGCTCCCACTGTCTTCTCTTAGAAGAAACTCTTTCTCTAAATAGACAACATTTTTTTGAAATAAACACCTTTTGTTCCGAAACATGGTAGAATTGATATCCTATAGTTTCTTTAGGATATCCTACAAACAGACACTTGTTAGATTGAGCTTCAAGCTTATCTAACTGAATCCACTTCATATAAGCAGATAACCCCAAACTTTCATATGAGAAAGATAGGGCTTATTGTTAGTCCATATCTCATATGGAGTAACATCAACTGACTTGGATGAGACTCTGTTTAATATATAAACAGAAGTTTTGAGTGTATACCCCTAACAGGATTTTGGTAATTTCGCTAAACTTATCATAGACCTCACCATGTCTAACAAGGTTTGGTTTCTCCTCTCAGCCACACCATTGTGTTGTGGTATGTAAGGTGGAGTCCACTGGGACAATATTCTATTATCCCTGAGATAATCCAAAAACCCTTGGCTTAAGTATTCACCACCTAGATCCAATAGAAGTGATTTAATACTTCTCCCATGTTGTTTCTTAACTTCATTTCTGAATTCTTTGAACCTTTCAAAGACTTCAGACTTGTATCTCATAAGATACACATACCCATATCGAGAATGATCATCGATAAAGGTATTGAAGTATACGAAACTGCCTTTGACATGTATGGACATCGGACCACATACATCAGTATATATTAGGTCTAAAAGTCTACTAGTTCATTCACCCTTTTCCTTAAAGGGTAACTTAGTCATCTTGCCTAATAAGCAAGATTCGCATGTGTCATATGATTCATAATCAAATAACCCTAAATTACCACACTTGTGTAGTTTAGACATGCCTCTCTCACTTATATGGTCAAGGCGACAATGCCATAAGTAAGACGATTTCACATTATCTTGTTTTATTCTTTTGTTATTATTGATATTTAGAACCAGATTAGACATATCCAATATGCATATACCATTACACAATGTACCCAAAGCATATAACATTCCATTCAAATAAATTGAACAATCATTGTTACTGAAATTTAAATGGAATTCAGCGTTATTAAGACTAGAAATAGACATTACATTTTTAGTTAAAGCAGGTAAATAAAAATAATTGTCCAATTCTAGTACAAGCCCATTAGGGAGCATCAATACATATGTGCCTATAGCTAATGCAACAACTCTTACTCCATTGCCCACTCGCAGTTCTGACTCTCCCTTGTTGAGTTATCTACTATTCTTAAGGCCTTTCATGTCAGTACAAATGTGTGAGCCGCAAAAAGTATCTATTACCCATATTTTGTTATCAGAAACAATATGAATATCAATAACGTAAATACCTGAAGTAGATGAGGCATCAGATGCCTTCTTCTGCTTGAAGGACTCTAGATAGGCCTTGCAGTTTCTCTTCCAGTGGCCATCCTTACCACAGTGGAAGCAAGTTCCCATCGAGGCAGTCTTCTTTGCTTTCTTGACACCTCCCTTAGGCCATGTGCACTTTTTCTTCTTTTGGCTTTTTTTTCTTCGAACCAGAAGAGTCCACTAGCATCACAACCTTGTCTTTGCGGACAGATGGCTCAACTGCCTTAAACATATTGACCAGATCGGGAATTGTCTTGGATATATTGTTCATTCGATAATTAAACACAAATTGTGAGCAACTATCAGTTAAACCTGTCAGAATTAAGTCAATACTTAATTCATGATCCAAAAGAAAACCCAAGGAGGCCAACCGCTCGATGTAGCCATTCATCTTTAGTGTGTACTACACTGGAGATATCCCATCAACCATCTTGGAGCAGAAGAGAAATTGCGAAGTCTCGAACCTTTCAGACTTTGCTTGCTCATCAAAGAGCTCCCAAAGGTGATAGACTATGGTATGAGCATCCATAGTCTCGTGTTGCTTTTGCAGCTTCGGTGACATAGTGGCTAGCATAATACAACTAGCCATCTCGTTATCATTGAGATTCTTCCTAGATGCCCTCCAACCATTATCAGAAGCATCAGCAGCAGGGGGATTGGGAAGTTTCCAAGACATAACCAAACTTCTCAGACTTGAGAACTATTCTCAAGTTCCTGAGCCAGTCAAGGAAGTTTGGTCCAATCAACTTGCTAGCTTCCATCAATGATCTTAGATTCATACTAGTACTTATGGTGTTGACTCGGGCAATAGCAACTTATCGTCAAATAGAGAAAAGTTATAATGTACTTAAATGCATCTCTATAAGGATTTTAATAACACACATTATAGCTCCCACTATTTTCACAAATTCATAACCTTCAATATAAATATGAGAAAACTCGTAGAGAAATTCTCCTAGTGGGTCGATATCCAATATCCCTAAAAATGACCTTGGGATTGCCTAGCAAGCTACCTTAGTTCAATCGGTAGGTATCGATCATACCAATTGCATCTCTAATGTAACTATCGAATCTAGTGCTATCAACCGTTAATGTGTGCACACTCATTGGGCTATCAACTCTTGACACGTGTATATCTAATGTACACTACCCAACTTCGCCTCTGTCTATGTTGATCTTGGGTTTGCCTAACAAACCAACGCTTCTAGTTAAAATCGACCTATTAATCTGGAAATCCTATTTCCATGATTTGAACATATCCGTGTAGAGTAGGCTTAGGTTTGCCCAATAACCCTAACTTTAAAAAGTCTTTGGTTCTCACCACATTAAAGGAAGGCGTTAATTTTAATATTCTATGTGAGGGGTTTTACTAAGGTTTCATCTAACTTAGATGGTCTTATAACTCACACATATATATAGTTACTATAACTACATGGCATGATATGGACTACCCAATCAAATTGGGCCTAAGCCCATAACCATCCATCATGTAAGCCCACACATTCTCCTAACCATGCATTCTCTAATGCATATATGTAAACACATCATTTTGGTTATGACATCTTATGGATCTTAACATGAAAGCCCATTCCAACATATGGATCTAGGTCCAATCCAACACTTAGATTTATTATCTTCCTTTTACTAACTTGGTTAAAACTACTATTGTATGTTATTTTGATTGGAATTAATATTAATCTAATTAACATGAATTCCTAATTCTAGAAATTAAATCATAATTAATTTACCTTAAAATAATTATTTGATGTCCAAAATTAAACAATGTCAATTTTGTCACATATGCCAATTTTTCTAGTCTTACTAGAAAATTTATCGCTATACTAAAATTAATTCAAAATTAAATTCTATAATTCTCCAAAATTTTCAGAACATCAAATCATCATTCCAAGCATCTCAAGGTCATTTCATGATGATCAAAATAATTTAGGAATCATCCAAAAATTATTATGATCACCGAAACGCCGATAAGACACCAAAAATGACAAATATGACTTCTAAAATTTTTCTGGAAATCAAATTTCGAGCAAAATCATTTAGACATGCATAAAACTTAAAAGTAACACATTTTTATCACATAAAAATATTTTTAAGATTCTGGAACCGAAATATAAACATACAAAAACATTAAACAAAACATATCCTACAATTTCTGGAAAACTGTCTAGATCTAGAAAATTGTTTGATAAAATTATTAAAATATTTTTAATATTTATGAAAAAATTACAAAGGCATAAAAACATCCCAAATATATTCACATAATTTTTTCAGAATCAAATTCCATGAAAATCATTTGTAACCTCATCAGTTTAACCAATAGACATCACATGCCCAACAGAAAGACAGATTTCATGCATGTTCTTGTAAATTCGAAATTAAAAATTTTAATAATATCAAAAATATATTCAATCACACTGAATTATTCAATTATATCTTATGAACAAATTGGTGAAAAAAAATCGTGGAAACCATTTTTCTATAATTAATTTCAAACAAAACATTATAGGACTCTAAGCTGTCATAACCATGAAAACAGTTTTCACATGTCATGTATGCTACATCTAACAAGGCACAAGATGGCTTTGATACCACTGTTAGGTTCCGATCATGCATCTCATACATAATATATATCAAATATATGTAGCTGAAAATAAAACAGAACCTCAAAAACCAAATCTACTCATGCATATAGATATAGAAAACAAAAACATGAAATGTAATTATGAACCCTTCGTTTTTTATTCATTTTTCTTTGTGCTTATATTTGATTTTGTTTCCTATCATATGTAACTAAATTTCATTAGTGTCTAGGTTAGATTAACTCTATGTTTATGCTATAACAAGTTTTGATTCTTTTACTTAATGCAATTGTTTTGATTGATACACGTTTAATATATTTTCTAATAGATACAGAATATTAGTGCATAATCTGATTTCATAACATAGAGATTCAGAAATCTTAAGAATCAATAGTTCTGCCATAATTGAAAGGAGTTGATTGTAGCCTTAGAGATAGGATGACATAAATTTTCTAGATTAGGGTTAAACCTAATAGCAGAATTCACAAATTGGTAAAGCAATCTTAGTACCTTTAACCTGAATAATATTAGTGGATAATTCTAAGATTAGTTGTTAATTGTCTCAAGTGATTTATTAGCATACCATAGGAATTTCCAAGGTTTAAGAGTCATTAAAACAATATCATGATCCATATATAAAGAACTTTAAATTGGGAAAACATAAATTCAATGGTTAGTACTACATACTCAGGTTTCAAAATGCTTTATTGATATTAGGAATTATTGGTGCTTTTTCTAATTTTCTCTTAGTTATAGTACCTAAATAATAAGGGAGGAGGACACTTGAAGAACTCTTAAAGAGAAAAATAACAAGAATGTAGAACAAAAAATAAAGTTTCACTATAAAATAATGGAATTACAAAATATAAGAGAGAAACTATCACACCACCACCTTAACAAAACCTAAAGTGGACCACATAATGTTAAACTAACACCGTGGTGCCAAGCTAACTCAATGAGCAACATGATTTTGCCTGTTCATAGAATCTATCTATCTAGTCATCATTCATATAACAAGATATTTTAAGCCTATATAGGAATAATTCATTCATTCATTCATCATAATAGTTTAAATGTAATCCCATCGTCATTCACTATATAAGTTCAAATCCTACTTAGTAACAACACAATAATAATTTCAGTTTACAAATTCACTATCACATTAATTCCCCCAATGTCTACATTGACATCAAAGACATAATGTTCTAACTACACGAGATAAATGAGATCACTTGGACAACTTTGGTTGACCTTTTATAGACCTTACCCATGCTCACTACTGCTAGTGCTAGCTAGTCAACTTAATAACCTTTTCCCTTTTTCCTAGGGAACGAAAAAACAACCAAAACATAAGTATTACTTTTAGCGAGGAAAAATATTTTTTTTCTTGTGAGTGGTTATGCATTAGCAATATTATTTTTATTTCAGAAACCACTTTAATTTTTAAAAACATATAGTAAGTTCACTCCTATGTTCCCACACAACCATGCCTATTGATATATGAATAAAACTCTATGATATGCCGCACACACGTAAAGGCTTAAGGTTGATTGTCACATTTCACATCAAGGTTTAAGCAAGGCATCTATTATTGAAACAAGCATCATCATAGTCATTAAAGTATAAGTTCATCAATCATCACAATCATCAATCACTTAACAAGGTATCATTTCTTTAAACAAGCAACACCATATCAAGCATGAAGCATCAATGTAGCTCAATTTTATTATGCGTGCCCTTCGACAAGTTTTCATTCATTTGTATTAACTCTTTAACCTAGGGATCCTTATTTTATTGCCTAAGTCACCTCACTCAATTCTTTTGGCTAAGCCACCTCACTTAGGTCTTGATTTAATGAAATTTGCTTAAGTTACCTCACTTAGGTCTTTTGCCTAAACTTCTTCACTTAGGTCTTTGTTTAAGAAACTTAAGTCACCTCACTTAGGCCTTTTGCTTAAGCTAACTCACTTAGGTCTTTGTTTAAATAAATTTTCCTAAGTTACCCCACTTATTTCTTTTTCTTAAGTCACCTCAATTAGGTCTTTGTTTAAGGAAATTTGACTAGGTCACCTCACTTAGGTCTTTGTTTAAGGAAATTTTCCTAAGTCATCTCTCTTAGGTCTTTTTCCTAGGCCACCTTACTTAAATCTTTGTTTGAGGAAATTTTCCTTAGGTCACCTCACTTAGGTCTTTTGCCTAAGCCACCACCCTTAATTCTTTATTTAGGAAAATTTGCCTAAGTCACCTCACTTAGGTCTTTCATTCAATTGTATTTAATGAATCCATTTATTATCAATTTTTTCATGGAGGGCACTTCACTTCACTACACATTTTCAAACAGAAAACCAATTTCCACGATGGCAAAAAATTCAAGGCACATGTTATATAATTTAGCATAATATAATAATCAAGACAATATTCATACGTAACATCATTGACAACTTAACAAATTTCTCATAAGTATTCACATATTTCTTACACCATCCATTTTAAGCAACTCTCAATTTACATCAATAACCTTTTTATAGGATATTCATAATGACTGACCACAATCACAAAATTTGCTCATATAGTAAAATTCTTAATAAGCATAATTTGAAAACCATTTATATATGAACCATACAATTTTTCACACACAAACACATACACATGCACATATGCATATATACACATACACACACGCACATACCAACTCTCACATACGTACACACACGCACACATACACACAAATGCCCACATATATACATATATATAATTTTTCATATTGAACCTCTTCCTAAATTCAATTCCTATGGTCCTTGAAATTAGGTCCAACAATAAAAAACATATGATGTTATAAAAGCCTAAAAAGTCTAATAAATCAACTATATCTCCCAAACCATTACAAATTTATCCAAACCATTTTACAAAAAATTACTTAATATTTAAAACTAAAATTTTAATATTTTAACCAAAATGTAAATTAGTTCTCTAGACACTCAAATATTAACTATAATTTCACATTCAAATTCAATCCCCTAAGATAGACTAGATCTGAAAGCTTGACCATATCTATTAACCTGAAAAATTTGCACACTTGCCTTTTTATAAGGATAAACTAGATTTATATATACAACTTCTATGATTTACAATTTGACAAATTTGCAACTCTTGTCCCCTAAATATTTAGAGTAAAATAGCTAAGTCAATCATTTTCAAAATATAATAACTACATTTATTAGCCTATATCCCATAAAAATTTTTAAAAAAGGTTATGAATTTAGTCATTAAAAGGCAAAAATAAAAAGTAAAAATGCTATAAAGAGCTGTACATAAGTTGAAAAAAGGGGGGAAATATTCTATTGCACTATCACCTTTGCAACCTCCTACAATTTAAAGCTAGTATCAATTCATACATTCCATATTCTAGTATAATAATCCAAGTTGTGAAATTTAAAAAGATGTAGACTAATAAAGCTTCTGATCTGATGAAAAATACTATTATTGAATTGTTATGATTTTTGACTTCTATCCTGAAAAATGCAAGAATTTCGTTTATACCAAGTAGCTTTGACTAGAAAAACCATAGACAGACAGAAGCACCACTTGATACTACTGTCAAGATGATTAATTGTAGTACACCACCTCTTAATGGAATTGATAAGTGCTTGATTGATTATATATTTACTCCCTAATACTTAGTGATTAATGTTATGAAGTGCTTAAGATACATATTTTGGTTCATATTTAGTTTTAGATACAAGTTGGAAGCACAAGAACTAAAATTAGCTAAAAGCAGATCCTTGGAGCCATCCTCTTAATGTTCAACCTTATTTGCCTTTGTGGAAAAAGAAGGAAATGAATGAGGGTGAAGATGGGATAAGAAAATGAAAGAAATGAAGTTCCTAAAATCGACACAACCGTGCATGGGACCGTGTAACTCTTTGGAAGCATGTAGGAACATTTTAGCAAACCCCTGCAACTTACATAGCTGTGTAAGTGAGCTACACAACTGTGTAAGTGAGCTACACGGTAATGTATCAGGCTGTAGAGCTCACCTAAATTATGTAAAAACACAAGGTTTGGAAAAATTTTACATACACAATTTGATACACACTCGTGTAACTAACTGTGTATGTCCCAGAATCCTAATTTTTGCTATATAAAGAGATTAAAAGGGACAAACATAACATGAAGAATTTTAGAAGCACGAAAGGGGGCAGAATACTTACTTCTTTGAGATCTATAGAGGGCTAGCCTTTTTCCTTCCAATTCTAAATGGAAATTAAGGCCAAAGAACACATTTGAGCTTCTCTTCATCTTGTATTATTGTTCTCTTTCTTTAGAAATTGTTTATATTATCTTTGCTTAATGTTTTAGGTATTCATGTATGAATGATTTAAACTCTTTCAATAGATTGTTTTTATATGAACCTATTGTCAAAATCTAGATTACAACATGTAATCATTGTAACTTTGTTTCATTTATGGCAACTAATGGTTATGAATATTTATTCTCAGGAAATGTGGAAAAAGGGGAAGTGTTTTGGATTGTGACTTTGATTCTTTTTGTTTTGCTTGAGGACGGTGAAAAGCTAAGTATGGGGAAACTTTATGAATGCTTGATTGAATATTTATTTACTCCCTAATACTTACTGATTAATGTTATAAAGAGCTTAAGATTGGTTCATACTTCGTTTTAGGTACAAGATAGAAGCATAAGAACTAAAATGAGCTAAAAACACATCCTTAGAGCCATCCTCTTAATGCTCAACCTTATTTTCATCTGTGTAACAAGAAGGAGATGAATTAGGGCAAAGATGGGACAAGAAAATGAAAGAAATGAAGTTCCAACAACCTACACGACTATGTATAGGACTATGTAACTCTTTAAAAGCATGAAGGAACATTTCACCAATCCCCTGCAACTTATACAGCTATGTATGAGGCCATATAACTCACCTGAACCGTGTACACAAGGTTTGGGAAAATTTTACATACATGGTTAAATATATGCCTGTGTAACTAACCTTGTATGTAAAGTTAACTTTCTTCCTTCCGATTCTAAGGGGAAATCAAGGTCGAAAAATACAATTGGGCTTCTCTTCATCTTATATAGTCGTTCTATCTCTTTAGAAATTGTTTATGATATTCTTTGCTTAATGTTTTGGGTATTCATGTATAAATGATTTAAACTCTTTGAATAGATTGCTTTTATATGAAACCATTTCCAGAATCTATTATTTTAATCATGAAAAATATTTACGTGTTTTGTAAATATATTTCAAAGATTTTGTGAGCATTCATTATTGTATTTTGAAATAAGTGAGTCGTTTGGTTATCAAAGTGATCAAGTAAGACCTTTTCAATTTTAAATTCATGTATGAGTGAGCTTATTCTTTACTTTTAAGATTATTTTAATAAGATTCCTATTCATCTTTTTTTGATAAATTAAAGAATATAATAAAAAAGAAACTAAAACTACAAGCAATCTAATATTATAGCTAATCTATATCACTTAACCATATAGAGAGTAACTAGTACATGAAAGTACACATTCTTACTAACCATAATGTTTTTCCAATGCTTCTTCAATACAAACAGTCCAATGGGATTAAGGCTTATATCCTCCAATTACTAGTCAGCAACTTGTCGAATTTGACATTAGGTAAATGGACAATGAGATGTTCCCTTGTGGATTGTAAATGGATGTGATTAGTACTTATTCTTAAAAAGTGTTTTGGAGAGTAAAAGTAAGCAAAAGTTGCTAATCAATCCATTACAAATTGATTTACCTTTGAACCACTATAAATTGATTTACCTCTCTTTTTATGCTATTTAATTACTTTTTTATTGTGTAATTTTATTTTAAATTATCTCTTTATAACATCATATATTAATATTTATCAAATTGAATCTTTTATATAGAAATTAATTATTTAAATTTACTAACACTCAATTTATCCCTTTTTTTAGTGTTATTAAAGAGCAACAATCTTTTATGCCTAAAAAGAGCATATTCTTTTAAAAATCTTACTAAAAAAGCTACCTAGATTTCCTCCCCTCTTGGTATTATTAATGACTCCAATCTACAATGCTCCCTTGGTGAATAGGCTTTATCCTTCATCAATTCTCTTTCCTCGTGAACTTTAAAGTGATTCATTGTTTTTTTTTTGAAGAGCGAAATGATTCATTGTTATATGCTTACTTTATGGTACAATTGTAATCGTGAAATATGTAGTTCTTCAATTTACAGCTAAAGCACAATAGGTTGATGTGTTGTCTCTCCATCGAACAAATATGACTTATATATCAAACTTATCCTCCATATCCACCTTTGGTGCACTTTTTGAATAAAAATTTTTTAACGAAGCGACCATTAAGAATTAAAATTGATAGGATGTAGAATCCTTCCATTCACAAAGGCAAGGTGCGATTGAAGGATTTTGAGAGAATTTGGAGAGAATTAAACCAGGTTCAAGTGAGCCCATATACAATTTGGACATCATGTACCAACCAAAAATCTTAAGGCAATAGTTTATTAGGCTAAAAGAGCATGTTAGCCCACGATGTTTGCACTGTAAGTCTAAGTTAGACCCTAACATTTCAGTGCATTCAAAATGAATTTGCAATACGTTCAAAACATTACCTGACTGGACGAAACTATTAATGGATTTAGGCCTTTGTCGGTTAAATACTAATGTGAATTTTTTAAAAGTTTTATTATAGTGGGACCCACATATAGATGGGACGGATTTTTAAAAAATAGAAGTGGGTCCCACTTAAGATTAAATGTTGCATTTGGTTTAGTGTTTGAGTTTAAATGGAACATCTTGTCTAGTAAAACTATGGTAATAAAAATGGTTAATGTCTTCACTAATCCAACTCCAACAATCGCAAGCAAAGACCCTTTGGATGAAGAAATCCCTGCATTTGCGAAGATCGTTGGACTGTATAAAACAACAACGTCTATGCTTGAAGCTTGTTGGAAAAAGTGCATTCCAATAGCACAAATCAAGATTTGTCGAACAGCGGGACTAGGATGGATGAACAACTCTCTCCACATGCCTGCTACATGACTTTTCTTATTTGGTAACTCTATGATTTCGCCGTCAAAATCTAGTGGAATATCAACAACTTCTTTGATTGCTGCAAGTCATTGTTGAGCTTATTTCTCTTAAACACTAACCTTCTCAGGAACCCGCTTGGTTTCACTAAGCCTACCTTGCATCACCAACCAATTAGGTGATTTAGACACGGCTAACATGCCAAAGTAATAAGAATTGAAGGGATTGCACCAACTCCAAGCCCAAGTGTGTTGGGAGTCTCGCGAACACTTAGTTTGACACATATCTAAGTAAGATTCCAATGTTAATGAAAACCTAGATAAGAATAGCCATTAGTCTTAGTTATACAAAGTTACAGATCAATGACAATAATATACGTATAGATACCTCTATGAAAGAGGTGAGGAAGCCATGCATTGATGATGGAGTGACCTCAATTGTGTAGATAGGAGAAATCATCATGGCAAAGCCAACACCAATACCAGCAACTAAGCGACCAACCATAGGAAAAGCATAGTTGGTGGTAAAACCCATCAGGATGGCTCCTACACAGAAAAAGCATCTAGCAACTACAATGATGTAGCGATGACCAACCAAGTCTGAGGTTTGACCAGCGAAAGCTGCACCAATAAAGGAGTAGATACTAAAGAGACCAGCCAAACGTTCAAGTTTAATATCACTAAGATGAAATTGTTCTTAGATGAAGATTGTTGCTCCACTCATTACTTCAATATCTGAAGTTGTTCAAAACAGAAAGAAACATTGGAAATTATACTCAAACGAAAAAATTCATAAGCAGAACTACTGATTATGTATCATTGATGATGAGAAGTGGGACTTACTATCATTTTTAAAAAATCAACATCTATATGTGGGTCCCATTATATTAAAATTTAAAAAAATCCACGTCAACATTTAACTGATGAAGGCCTAACTTCGTTAGTGGTTCCGTCCAATTAAGGGTTGTTTTGAACATTTTCTAAACATTATGGTTCATTTTGAATATTTTGCAAACTTTAGAGTTTATTTCAAATACACTGAAACGTTAAAGTCCAACTCATACTTCAATGTAAAAGTTGGGGGCTAAAATGCTCTTTTAGCCTAATTTATTAGTCATATCTTTGAGTATAACTAACTTCATCCTCATATATCTTTTCGGTATATGATCACTCTACTTGTAAATTTCCAAACCTTTAGATCTATCCATACACTACAAGAAAAAACCAAAATACCGACGGAATATTCCGTCTGTAATTTGACGATTTCCGTCAGTAAATAACATCACCGACGGAAATTGGTGGCCAACAATTCGGTCGGTAAATGGGCCATAGCTGAATGTATCGACCGTCTTATTCCGTCGGTAATTTAGCAACGGAACTAACGACGGCTTTTGTTTGTCGCCAAAATTTTAACGACGGATCAGATTAAATACATTTCCGTCGGTGAAATGTGGCAACGGATAATTTTCCATCGGTGTTCTGTGGCTAATTATAACCCAAAATACCGACAGAACCATTTCCGTTGGTAAGTCTGTGACTCATTTCCAGACGGAAAACCGTCCGTCTGTAAAACAAAGTTTCATGTTTTTTTTCTAAATGCGTAATAATGTTATATTATTTGGTATATATATAATTGATGTATATTACGTAATATTCTTTATTCATAATATATGAATTTGCCAATATAATTTGTTTAAAGAAAACATTAACTAATTATAATACAATTTATAAAGTATTTAATTTAATAAGAAATACTTAACAATGAAATAATGTGAAATTTTTTAATTGAAAACAAATGACAATGATAAGCTAATGTCGTGGTGATCGTGGATGTTCTGGATTGTTAACCAACCCCTTTAACTGTTCCATCTCCTGCCTAAGTTGAGCCATCTGCTCCATTTGCTCTTTCATCTTAG
>JAOSBL010000003.1:14565427-14586739 GCA_027568915.1 Erythroxylum roraimae | reverse complement strand
TCTAATGGCTAGCGTAGAGACACTGGCCAAATCTCAAAATCTGCTACAGTCGGAGTTGAGAGATGGATTTCAGACATTGTTGGCGAAGAACCCGCAGAAACAGAACGTGAATGAAGGAGAGGTACCACCGGTGTTTGTCCACCATGCGCACGTGTCTTTGTCAGCTGGCAATGATAGTTCGGCGCATCCCGCACACTCGGGAGGTGGTGATAGACCCGCAGGGGGCTCGCAGAGGTACAGTAACCATCGACCGAATGAGCACGCTTCTTCAGTTGCTACCGAACGTGCATGGGAGGAATATGGGAACGCAGCCCGTCGGGTCGACCTTCCCGCATTCCATGGTGACGACCCATTTGCATGGGTCACGCGAGCTGAATCGTACTTCATGATTCACGAGATTCCTCCAGAGCTACGCTTGCCGATGGTCCAAATTTGCATAGAGGGAGCAACGCTATACTGGTTTATGAATCTTCGGGAGCTCGAACCACGCATGACGTGGGAGAGGTTCAAACGTTCTTTATTCGAACGTTATGGGGGTAAGGACGAGGGTGATCCGATAGAACAGTTGAAGTCGATCTCCCAGCAAGGTTCGGTGGATTAATATATTGATGAATTTGAAAGAGATGCGTCGCAGATTGGTCACTTTCCAGAAGAATGGTACATGAGTTGTTTTTTGGGTGTCTTACGTGAAGGAGTGAAGAGCAGAGTTCGAACCCATGACCCCCTACTAGAGTTCGACTAATTTCTATAGCAAGGAAGGTGAAGAGGGAGTTAGTGGGTGAAGGTGTGATACGGCCAGGAGAAGGAAAAATAAGACCCAGAAGCTTTCATTCAAATTTTGGGTCTCGACTATGTAATAATATCACTCACCATCCAGCTTAGCCATTCCATGCTACGGGTAATACCAAGAATGAAGCAAAAGAGTTACCCAACAAAAACCGACACACCACTACTGAAGGCCACCGACCAGGGAACTCGAAATGGAGGGGGACGAGGAACTTGACCTACAAACAACTGATGGAGAGAAGGGCTAAGGGATTGTGTTTTAAATGTGGGCAGACTTTTGGTCCACTCCACCGATGCCCCGATAAAGAATATAGACTGATTATTTGGGAGGGTGATGAATCAGTAGCTGGAGTCGATAACCAAGAAGTACCGGTGGAAGAGAGGAACAACAAGGAGATTGGGAATTAGTGTGTAATTCGGTGGAATTCAGGGAATTGGGAAAAGATCAATCCTCACCTCCGAAGTCGATGATCTTAATAGGTAAGCTACAAGAAATGCCTATTGTCATTATGGTGGATAGTGGGCCTAGCCATAACCTTCTAACTTTGTGTCCAGAAGGTTGGTTCAGGCTATGGGAATTGTTGTTACTTCAACTAGAACCTTCGGTGTTAGGCTGGGAGATGGACATCGATCCTTCTCACAAGGTGTTTGTAAGGAGATTAAACTGGAGCTTAATGAAGAGGAGTTTAGTGTGAATGCTTATGTATTTGATACAGGGGAACCTGACTTAATCTTGGGTGTTGCATGGTTAGAAACACTAGGGGTGGTGAAGGTTGATTGGAAGAGAATGTACATGTCATTTGATC
This sequence comes from Erythroxylum roraimae, assembly GCA_027568915.1. NCBI lineage: Eukaryota > Viridiplantae > Streptophyta > Magnoliopsida > Malpighiales > Erythroxylaceae > Erythroxylum > Erythroxylum roraimae. Next base: position 14,585,147 of record JAOSBL010000003.1, on the reverse strand, counting down.
GAAAGGGAATAGAGGTTACCCTGCAGGGAATCAATATGCATACTTCTTCTCCTCATGCACTGCAACAGATCTTGAAACATCAGGAATTGGAAGTAGAGGGGCTGTTGTGGTCCTTAAGTATCGGGAGAACTCTAACTGATGAGATGGGAACCTTGAATGAGGGTCAAAGGGACGATTTGGGGGCTGTTTTATTCAAGTATGGGTCGGTTTTCCAAGAAATAAAGGAACTACCACCTAGAAGGGAACATGACCGTGCAATTAACTTGAAGGAAGGGGCAAAACCCGTGAACATACGTCCATATAGATATGCACATCATCATAAGGATGAGATTAAGAAGCAGATTCAGAACTTGCTAGACACTGGAATTATAAGGCCAAGTATCAGTCCTTTTTCTAGTCCGGTTATTCTTGTCAAAAAGGACGCATCATGGCGGATGTGCATTGATTATCGAGCTTTAAATAAGCTCACGATTCCAGACAAATTTCCTATTTCAGTCGTGGATGAGCTGATGGAGGAGTTACATGGGGCTAGATATTTTTCTAAGGTGGATTTAAGGTCAGGTTTTCATCAAATCAGAGTTAGGGAGAAGGACATTTATAAGACAGGGTTCCGGACACATGAGGGACAATATGAGTACCTAGTGATGCCTTTTGGCCTCATGAATGCCCCCGCTACATGCCAATCCACCATGAACTCAATTTTTAAACCTCTATTACGAAAGTTCGTCCTCGTTTTCTTTGACGATATTCTGATTTACAATGCAGATTGGAATCAGCACTTGGAGCATTTAAGTTGTCTACTGCAATTGCTCAGGGATAATCAGCTAATGGCAAATAAGAAGAAGTGCATTTTTGGACAACAATCGGTAAAGTACCTTGGCCACATTATATCCTATAAAGGGGTAGAAATGGATCCTTTGAAGATTAAGAGCATTTTGGATTGGCCCATTCTGAAGAATGTTAAAGGAGTGAGAGGGTTCCTAGGACTTACCGGATACTACCGTAAATTTGTCAAAGATTATGGGAAAATTGCCAAACCTCTTACCGAACTCACAAAGAAAGACAATTTTAGTTGGGGAAATGCAGCTCATGAAGCATTTGAAGAGCTGAAACAGATGATGACCTCAGCTCCAATCCTAGCCTTACCCGATTTCTCCAAAGAGTTTTCCCTTGAGTGTGATGCTTCAGGAAGAGGGTTAGGTGCAGTCCTCATCCAAGAAGGTCATCCATTGGCATTTTTCAACAAAGCCTTGGCTGAATCAACCTACTCCAAGTCAGTGTATGAGAATGGTGATGGCTATCCAACATTGGAAACACTTTCTAATTGGAAGGCATTTCAAGGTCTATACTGACCATAGAAGTTTGAAGCATTTATTGGATCAACGCATTCCTTCTATAGATCAACAATGTTAGCAAGCAAAGTTGTTGGGGCTGGATTTCGAAGTCATCTATAAACTGGGGAAGCAAAATGGGACAGCAGACGCTCTATCAAGGGTTGAAGATGACAAATTACTGTTCTCAGCGATTTCAGCTCCATTTTGGCTTGATATGGATGTAGTAAGACGGGAGCTCAGGGAGGATTCCAAGCTAAACTCACTTATGACGACACTCAAAGAAGATCCTACTTCTAAACCTGATTTCCACATCAGGGAAGGTTTACTGTTGTACAAAAACAGATTGGTCCTCTCATCAACTTCAGTGTTAATTCCTCAATTTCTACGTGAGTATCATGCCTCACCTTCGGGAGGACATTCTGGTTTCCTCAAGACTTACAAAAGGTTAGCTTCTGGACTAGTTTGGTTGGGAATGAAATCCTCCATTCAACGGTTTGTGCGAATGTGTAATCTGTCAGAAAAATAAGTATATGGCAATGTCTCCAACTGGTTTATTGCAGCCCTTACCTATTCCTCAATTGATTTGGGAGGACGTTTCAATGGATTTCATCACAGAGCTTCCCAAGTCTCACGGTTATGAGGTTATATTTGTGGTAATTGATTGTTTATCTAAGTACGCCCATTTTTCACTCCTCAAACATCCATACACTGCCAAAACTGTGGCTGAAACATTTATCCGAGAGGTAGTGAGACTACATGGAGTTCCTAGCTCCATCCTTAGTGATCGAGACCCACTCTTCACTAGCAATTTTTGGAAGAAGTTGCTCAAGTTACAAGGGACCGCATTGAAGAGTTCCTCTTACCATCCACAAACAGATGGACAAACCGAAGTGATTAATAGGTGCCTAGAAACCTATCTTCGTTGCTTCACCTCCGAGAAACCTAAAAACTGGTCTATTTGGTTAGCATGGGCTGAGTGTTGGTATAATACCAACTACCACATTTCGACAGGGCGAACTCCTTATGAGGTTGTCTATGGCCATCTTCCACCTACCATATTGCACTTCTCTCAAGGTGAAACTCAAGTGGAATCCGTAGCTTTAGCCTTGGTTGATAGAGATGAAGCTTTACGTCAACTCAAACACAACTTAGTGAGAGCACAGTCGGTGATGAAGAAAGCAGCAGATAGTCACCGAAGGGAGGTACATTTTCAGGTATGTGACTTAGTCTTTGTGAAGCTATGACCACATAGACAGCTTACGGTGGCAGGGAGAATCTGTCCAAAGTTATCAGCGAGATATTATGGACCTTTCAAGATCATTAGGAAGGTGGGACAGGTTGCCTATAGACTACAAATCCCTTCTTCATCCAAGGTCCATCCGGTTTTCCACATTTCTCAACTAAAGAAAGCCTTGGGCAACCATTCGGTGGAGCACAGCCTACCGCAAGGGCTGGAAATGCACCAGGGAGATTTGGCTGAACCTGAAGCGATTTTAGCTTCTCGCTTGTACTTGGGAGCATTATCCAGTGGCTTGTTCGTTGGCGAGACAAAACCAATAGAAGAAGCAACTTGGGAAGATGTCGAATTCATCAAAGGACAATTCCCTTCCATTCACCTTGAGGACAAGGTACCTCTTGAGGAGGAGGGAACTATTAGCATTCCTCCTAGTATTCAGCCTGCTAGTGTTAGTAGTGTTAGTATACAGCCCACTAAGCCCATCCAAACCTACATCCGTAGGGGTAAGATGGGGAAGGGGGAAAATGCCACATAGGCAGGTTGTTAGGAGTTAGTTATGGAGAGAGATTGTGAAGGAACGTAGGGAATATAGAGGAATCTGATAGAGAGAGGAGGGATTATCATTCATATTCTGGAAATATAGCTATTGTATTGGCCTGGAAGCTATCTTCCAGGAGGTCTACTGCTGTTGTTTCCTACTTTTACGTAAATAATACAATCTCTACTGATATTCCTATCAACTGGTCCCTTTTTTGAGTGTCATGGGGATGTCAAGATCATAGCGAGTATCAAGAATAGGAACAGTATTGGATGGTAGAGGGTTTAGAGAACCTTGCACGTCTACAGGCTCATCATTCAGGATGTCTGATTGATGTTGTCCCTTGAGAACAATAAGCTCCCTACCATTTTGATGATTCTTCCTCCTTGTGTAAACTCTAAACTTTACGTTCATGTCCTTTAGAATCATCTAGTAGTATTTCTCCTCTTGTCGAATTTTCAGCATTTTCTAGCTCTATGATATTAGGAACAGCTAGCTTTTGTAGATTTTCAGAGGAGTCTACAGTTTTAGGCAAGGGAGTGGGATTAACTTCCCAAAAATTTTCTTCGCTTTGTTTCTCCCCCTGAGAAAATTTTCCTTAAGACAAGGTTGATTTTCAAGGAAGGAGACATCCATAGTGACAAAGATTTTTCAAGTTCTAGGATTAAAACATTTATACCCTTGTTTGTTTGGGGCATAGCCAGACACATTTTTCCACCCTGGGATCAAGTGTGGACCGCCCCTAGTAGGTAGATGGACATAAGCAGTACACCCAAAAACTCCTAGTGGTAAATTGGAATAGATTCAAGCTTCAGGAAAAAATTTTAAAACAAGGGGTGGTGTACCATAGTTAAGAACCAGAGTAGGCATCCTATTTATCACCTAGGATTCTGTTAAAATAAGCCCCCCCCCCCCACCCCCCCCCAAAGAAATTTGGGAACATTTTTAGAAACATAATGACACGAGACACTTCTAGCAAATGTTTGTTTTTCCTTTCAGCATTTCAACGATCCCATTTTGTTAAGGAGTATCAACACAAGTAGATTGATGTTGAATACCCTTTTGCTTTAAAAAATCGTCAAGAATCTTATTAAAATATTCAATGCCATTTTTAGTGTGGAGAATGCCAATTTTTTGTTGAAATTCGTTTTCAATCATTGTATAAAAATTTTTAAATAAGATTTCAACTTTTGATTTTACACTTATCAAGTAAACCCAACATACACGAGTATGATCATCAATAATGTCACAAACCATTTCCTTCCTTAAACCATGTTAATCTACAAAGGACCCCAAACATCATTACGGATAAGATAAAATGGTTTTGAAGGTTTATAAGGTTGTGAGGGATAAAAGGACTTATGACTTTTTGACAAAAATGCAACTTCACAATGAAATGTTGAACAATCCAATCCTCGAAATAACATAGGAAAAAGTCTTTTCAAATACAGAAAACTAAGATGTTCTAACCTATCGTGCCAAAGCATAATTTGATCCTTGATAGAAAGAGAACTAATGCTACTCAAGCTCTGAGATTTTTTACCCTTGGAATCTTCATCATCAAAATAGTAGAGACCATCTATAATCCTAGCACTGCCAATCATCCTCCCCGAACTCTAGCCCTGAAACACACAATGAGAGTCAAAGAAAATAACCCAGCAGTTAGATTCTTTAGACAATTTACTAACAGATAGGAGATGACAAGTTTAGGTACATGGAGAATAGATTTAAGGCACAAGGTAGCAGATAAGGTTACCAAACCTTTACCGACAATAGGAGAATATGATTTATCTGCTATACGGACTTTTTCATAACCCAAGCAAGGGTTGTAAGTATGAAACAAATTTGAAAGACTTGTCATATGATCCAAGGCTCCTTAATCAATGATCCAAGGAGCAGAAAAAGAATGACATACTAGGGCATTAGGATTACTACCTGAATATGCCAAAGAAGTATTAAGTGCACTCGACAATCCAGAATTAGATTTCAGCAACTTTAGGATGTGATCTAGTTGCTCTTTGCTGAAAGGGGCAATCTCGGCTTCATGAGCAAAGGCTGACCGACCCCTGCTCTCATTTTTCCCCTTCCAATTTGTTAGTTTTCCATGCAACTTCCAGCATGGTTTCACATGTGTGCTTTGGCTTATTGCAATGGTCACACCAAAAACGGGGTTTTTGCTCCAATTTCCCCTGGACCATTCAGCTAGCACAAAACTCTGCAGCAAGGTCAGAATTCTCTCTTGTTCTGTCAGGTTTTTTCTTCCCTAACATAACAAGCCCGCGGCTTTCTTCCCTCCGGACTTCAGAAAACACTTCTCCAATGGAAGGAAGGGGTTGTCTACCAATAATTTTGCCTCCCAACTTCATCAAATTCAACATTTAGTCCAATAAGAAATTTAAATATACGATTATCCTCCACCTTTTTCTTATAGTAGTGGTAATCTTCTGACGATTTTGACTCATAAGCATCACTGAATAAGTCTAAATTCTGACACAAGCGTTTCAAAGTATTAAAGTATTTGGTAACACTTTTCCTCACCTTGGCAGATTTCTCCAAGTTTCAGTGTCAACTTAAACACTTGAGACTGATTGCCCAAGTCTGAATACATTAGACTGAAGTTGTCTCATAGCTCCTTGGTAATGTGGTAACACATATAATTGGAGCTGATTTCCTCCTCCATAGAATTTACCAACCAAGTCATCACCATGGAATTTTTAGCATCCCAAGTGGAGTAACCTGGATCCTCAGGGGCAGGTTCCCTCTTTTCTCCTGTCAAGTAGCCAATTTTCCCTCTCCCTTGAATAAATATCCGCACTGATTGAGACTAGCGCAAAAAATTCTCTCCATTGAGCTGTATAGTTGTAATTTGGATAGAAGGAGAATCTAAAGTAGGTAGATAGGAGGTATTGGTTCTTTTGGTGGGGCTGTGAATTTCAGAAGAGTTTGGTTGATTGGTAGAGATGGTGGTGGATTCTGATATGTAATCAGACATGATTATGGACAATTAGGGTTGACAAATGGCTAGGGTTTAATTTCTGCCTACAGCTCTGATACCATGTGGAAGAAAGTGCGATTTCAATATATTTTCCTCTGTTTGTAAATAAGAGTACAATAGTATCTATACTAGGAAAGAATTCTATACAAATCAAATATCCTAATCTATTTACTTTGACTAAATCTCCCCTAATTCTCTCCCAATCTGTTAGGAATAGATTTCCTCCTAATTAGCAACCCCTTGATTCTGTTGCCGCTAATTTCTCCTTCCCAACAAAAAAAATATATATTTTTCCCCTTAAAAATACTTTTGGAATCATTACAAACTTAAAATGATTACATTCAAATAGTAGTCAAACACATGAAAATGACCAAAGTTCATAATTACTCATAGCTTGGCATTGAGAAATGTAAAGCAGTGAAATTGCAACCAATTTCTACATAAGAAGACGATACAAAGTGAATAATAATCATTTGATGTTGGAAACAAAAATCTATTTGGAGTCAAAAAAATCCGTCAATAGAATCCGTCATCTGGTTGAAATGCTTGCAATACTAGAGTCCATGTGTAATGCAAAAAGATGAGAATAAAAAGCAAAAGTATTCTAGGTGTGATGCAATTTAAACTACTCAATTGGAAGTAATGGAAATAGGAGAAGGTATTCTTTTTCCAATAGAAAAGAAATTATATAGGACAAAGCAACAAGCCTTCTATATTGGAAGACACCAAAAACAAACCAAGCCTTCAATACTTCTAAGTATTTCATATAGTCCACAACAAATTGGAAAAGTTGGCAAAGAAAAGGACAATTGAAGCAAAAGCATGGAATTGTTATTTTAGCTCTATATTGAATTTTATGTTAAAAGAATGTTAGGGTTTCAAAAAATCAGCACTCCAAATCTCATCCCCACTCCCTAAAAAGGAAAGAAAATATTGATAAGGAAGTAAAACAAGAGCAGCAAACAAGCAAAAGTCTCTACCTGAAAATGAAAAAAAAAAACATAAATCATAGGCTTTTAACTTACTGGAATACGAAGTATGGGAGCTCCATCAAAATAGGATGAAAAAAGTTCTGCATCGAGTGTTGCACTCATTAGAATCACCCTCAATTCTGGTCGATGAGGAAGAATTTCTTTAAGAACAATAAGAAGAAAATCTGCAATCAAAACATCAACTATGAGAAAATCTATTTCCAACATTCCCAATCAAAACATAAAAGGAACAATCATTACCTTCACTCATTCCACGTTCATGAATCTCATCCACAATAACATGAGTTACACCTTTCAAATTTTTATCAAAGAGCAACCTTCTTAACAAGATTCCGGTAGTGCAAAAAAGAAGGTGGGTCTCCCTTCCCTTGATACCCTCAAGTCTAACCTTATATCCAACCTATTAGGCAAGCCAATACACAAATACAATTCAATTTTGTAGAAAATGTAAAATATCCAAGAGTGGATGATGTGCCAACGCACAGACAGAAATGCTTAATAAAAACTTACACATTGACCCAATTTTTCCCCCCTTTCCAAAGCAACTCTTTCAGAAACTGTCATGGCTGATATTCTTCTTGGTTGTGTACATATAATACTACAAACAGCTCCACAAATGGATTCTATCTCAGATTCTAATATGAATTGTGGAATTTGGGTTGTCTTGCCACATCCAGTTTCACCTGAGATGATAAGAACCTGTAAAATGTAAAAATCTGGACATTAAAAACCACAAAGTATCATAAAGGCAATCAAAAACAGGTAAAATGGCACCTTTATGCACATGATCCTGCCACCAATTCACATCTAAAATTACAACATAATGTCCACAAGCAAAAGGGATGCCTGTGTCACAAAAGTTCAAGTACAAGCATCTGATTTAAAAAGGGTCACATGTCAAAAAAGTACATGGTTGCCTTTATGAATTTGGGCCGACAAATACATTGTAGAAGCATATAAAACACGAAGGACCTCATGATCATGTTGATTGAACACCACAAAAACAACCAAGTTGGAGTAAAAAGATGTACAAGTATCCCTGATTCAATTCATTTGTTTATTGTTCTAGCAAAGTTCTACAACTATATATGGTAGGTCCACTTATCCTAGCATCTTTTCCTCCAAATATCCCTTGAGAAAGTTACTGTTGTCACTACACCAAAAAGCATATATGTTGCTACCACAAGAAATCAAAACTTAAGTTCTCTAAAATGGGCAGTACTAGAGTGTTTTTAAAATTTTAGCATGAATTTTGATGTATACATTATTACATAAGACAACATTTTGTAATGTATCAACAGATAGAAGCTTTGCTATATTTAGTATCCCCTTTCTGTGTAAGTCATATCCAACTGATGGAATGCATTATTCTAAGCTAGAGCAAATCTTTAGTTCTACTTAATGGACAAAAGAAAAATTATATATCTCTATAATATTAATCATTTTTAACATTTGTTTTTCTTATCTTACGAATTTTCCATACCATGTAACTCATTTGAGCCATTTACCTTGATAGAAGGTACAATCTTGGTCTACAAACCCTTTTCTTTTTTCATTTTTCTTCTGAAACTCACTATTGCAAGTTTATAAAGTTATCATTTAAGTACAATTACAACAACTCCCATTGTTGTTAAAATGAGTGCAACATAATAATATTAGTAACAAAGAATACTATCAATTAAAAGGTTTAGTAAGAAAATAGTGGATAGAGCATATCATTTGCAGAAGACACATTAATAGTATGTGTAAGAGCTACTTGTATGTGATGATATCTTTTTGGAAAGTTTGAAATAATTCGAGCCGCTATATTATAAGGAGTCCTATCATATTGTCCTAAGAAGAAATATTTTCTATTATAATTTGAAGAATATAATAATTTGAGAGGATCCTCTTAAAAGATACTCATATTTGTGTGTATATAAATATACACACATACACACACACACATATATATATAATTCGTAAAATTAGGAAACATGACTGATATTAGGCTACTAGAATATTAAGTTTCATGTTTGTATTTCAGCTTGGAATGCCCGAATTTCAGATATGGTATGGCTGAATTTTTAGTGCTTGATTACTGGAAATTTAGGCTTGGATTTCAAGGTTTAATATGGTGGAAGTTAGAGTTTGGGTTTCTAGAACTGTAGGTTAGAATTTCTAGAATTAGTGATGAACACAAATAATGAAGCGTTGGCACCTAACAATCACTCCTGGGGTCTACGAATCACTTTTAGAAAAAAGCATCATACTTTCTAATTGAAAACTCAAATTTGTAGAAAAATTCAAGATATGTTGTTATAAAGAGCTGAGTATACACATATTTCTAGAAAAGTTCTTAAAACCCGTATTATAATAGCAAAGGGTTCCTAACAAATTTATATCCTATTGTAATAAAAATTCTATAAGTCCTAAATAAAAAGGATAACATATTTACTTATGACTACTTCCTGTCTAATAAAGAAACCTAACATAATCCAAATTTTAGTTATTGTCTTTGCTGTCAACTCAATTCTAAACTTTTATCCTACCAAATCAAAGCTTGTGGTTGACTAATTTTTTTCTTTTATTTTTTTATAGACTTTAAACTCTTCTGCATCAATTATCGCCGGTTTGCCTGAAGTTGCCCTCAACTTAGAATGTGAAAAATACTGATCATATAATTCTGGATTCAACTTCTAAAATTTAGATTTTAAAATTCAACTAGTGTCAGAAATTGGTCATCCTTCCTATTTACAATAGCATTGGATCAACAAACTAATGGGGCATGATTCTTAGGTGGAGTATAAGGCTACCATAATGAATAAAGCTACAAATGTCTTATCTAGAAGAGACAAGGACTCTCCATAACTTATGACAGTCTCTTTCCCTCAAGTTGAAATCTTTAATGTCATTCGGCAAGAAACAATAGCTTCCCAACAATTGTTACAACTGCAGCAACGCATTCAACAAGGGGTGTTGGGATCAAATTAGGTTGTACGAGATGGGCTAATTCTCTTCAAAGGAAAGGTGCATCTCCTACCACCTCTTTATTTATCCCCACCGTTATTTCGACTACCCACAATATGACACATGAAGGTGGGCAAAAGACCCTACAACAACTTCAACATGATTTTTATTAAAAGGTTATGAAGCTCGTTCCATTAGAATTTGCGCATACTTGTTTAGTGTGTCAGTAGCACAAATGGCAAAATGTGCAACTACAAGACTACTTCAACCTCTCTAGTTTAACAACAGATTTGGCTAATATCTCCATGGACTTTATGGAGGGGCTACCCAAGGGTTAGGGTAAATTAGTTCTTATAGTGGTGGTTGATAGACTTTCAAAGTATTCTCACTTTTTACCTTTGGCTCATCTACTTACTGCTATATTTGTCACTATTGTTTTCTCTGCAGTGGTGTTTAGACTTAATGACCTAACTAAATCAATAGTCTCAGAACGAGAAAAGTGTTTCCTTAGTATGCTATGAAAGGAGTTATTCTGCTTCAGTGGTTCCAAGCTAGCCTTCTCTTCAACTTACCATCCTTCGTATGATGATCAGACACAAGTTGTCAATCGCACCATAGAGATGTAATTATAGCACCTCACTAGTGATCGTCCACGATTGTGGGTTGACTGGGTACCCTAGGCTGAGTACTACTACAACCCCTCTTACCACACTACTCATGGCATGACCCTTTTTGAGTTGGTCTATGCCAAGGAGCCTCAATTGCTCTCTTATTTAGCAGGTTTTGCACGAATTAAAGTAATTGATAAAGCTCTCTAAGAGAGGGTTGTCATACTCCAAGCTACTCGTGATAGGCTCTCACAAGCCTAAAAAAAGAATGAAGAACACTTATGATTTGAGGCATAGAGGGTTGAGTTTTGCAATTAGAGATTGGGTATGGCTGCGACTTCAACCATACTGTCATTTAACAGTAGCCAAATGGAAGCATCACAGACTTCTCCCAAAGTAATTTGGCCCTTTCAAGGTCATGGCCAAAGCAGGACATGTTGCTTACAAGCTTAAGTTGTCTACGAAAAGTAGAATACATGATATGTTCCATATGTCTCTCCTACAAAAATATAAAGGACCCCAACTAGTTGTTGTAAGAGAGTTATCACCAGTGTGCAAGAACAAAGCCTTACCAACTCCTCAGGCTATTTTACGTGGTAGGTTCAACCAAAGCAAAGGGAGTTGTCAGTGCAATGGGCAGGGTTTCCTCAAGAAAATGTAACATGGGAACCAATTGAACACTTCCAAGAAGCTTATCCAAAGTTTGAGCTTAAGGAAAAGCTCAAAGTCGAAAGGGAAAGTGACGATGTGGATGCTTTTATTGGACGACAATATCAAAGAAGGAAGACAGCAGATGCAACCTAGCTTACCCAATTAGAGATTTATTTTGTTTCCTTTAATTATTATAGACTTTCTATTCATTATAATCCTTTAATTAGTCAAGATACTATAATCTATTATCTCTTTCCTTTATTAGTTAAGATCCTACATTTTAGGATCTCTTTCTCTTGTTATTAGCAACCTTTAAAAAAGGGTCTCAATATTCAATAAAGGGAAGCAATTATTCTCTCAGCAAGTTAAAATTAGAGGGGGCTCTATCAAGAACAAGTATGCTTATCCAAATTCATAAGTCCAAAGAAAGATTCTTCCAGGTCTAAACCTATGATTAGATATCATGCTAAGGCTAACAACAAAATCCTCACCATCACCACATCCCATTCATTGATTTCAACTTATTGACAATGTTGATCAACATGTTCTTTATAAGTCAAGTTGTTTGTCGTTATCTTTCGTCGTACCTCATCAAAGATGTCCATCATGTGTTATTCAAAGCCTTCACCTTCAACAATAACTCATGTTGTACTTGGTAAAGGAACCAAATCAGTGGGGTTCCTTGGTTAAACTTCCAAAAATATCTGAAAACACTTTTACTAGTTGACCTATTTATAGAACTATTATATACAAATTTTTATTCACTACCTCTATTCACATTATCTCCAACGAAATATCATAACAAGTCCCCCCAAACTTTTATTCACTACCTCTATTTGTCCAACAATTTGGGGATGGAAAGAACTTAAAAATTGAAGCTTAGTGTTTGACCTATTTATAGAACTATTATATACAAATTATGCCATAGGAAGAATTAAGTCTCAATTATTCACATTGTCTCCAACCAAACATCTTAACAACTCCCCCAAACTTTTATTCAGCACCTCTATTTGTCCAACAGTTTAGGGATGGAAAGAGCTTAAAAATTGAAGCTTAGTGTTTAATGAATCAAGAATTCATGGAGATGGAAAGAGCCGGTAGTTGAACGTAATTCATGGAGATGTACCTCTTTAAAAAATAGTTTAGCAATGTGGGTAACATCCTAAGTCTTGACCACTATACTCGCAAATAGTTTCATAACAAAACCACATGGCTTCTCTACCGCTTAAGCAATAAGAACATATTGTTGCTTCTTGTAGTCAAGTCCACTAATTTTAATTCATTACTGAATTTTGACTTTGCAAGTACACTCATAGCTTCTCATTTATTCCTATGTTGTGTTAATCTCACATCTTCATTCAAATCTACTTCTTCATCACTCATTGCGATAATCTTCATTAACAATAGCAAGGATATCATCAAGTTCTGAGCAAACAAGCTCCGAAACTGAAAGTAGTTGCCAGTTAATCTTTTCATCTCCCTATTCTGTTATTTTAGCATGCTATCATATTCTTTCAGCCTAATGGCCTGCTATTTCAATCTTTTATTCATGTGCTTTGATTTGCTGTTCAAGGGTTTCAATCTATTGTTCAAGCATTCCAGCTTGCTATTTAAGAGTTTCAACTTGTTGCTCAGTTGTTTCAACTTTAGGTTATGCCAAAGAATTCACTTGTTATGTTTTTCTTTATCTTTAACGCTTTGGTCATCTCCCACTGTCAAATTCTCCATATATGGTCATCTTTCTTAACTCTCCATGTTGTCAAGCATTTGAAAACCTTCTACATGAAGGCTTGAAGATTCTAATTGATCTGTTGAAGGAGAGGTGTTGAAACTTCCTCTAAGGTAGTACTTCTTAAATTTGAGGAATCACAATCAAAATATGATTCAGCAAAGATTTTACCTTGCATTAGGTGCTGTTGATCAATATCAATTCCTTCATCTTGCTTATTATCATCTTCTCCATGTTTAGCATCAAGTGTAGGTTGTTGGTTTGCATAATTTTTTCTTGTGGGAGTTTTCATTTATACAAAACGCATGTTAAGGCTGTCCAACCTCCCCAAAAACTATTGAACATATTTCCTTATGGGAGTTGATACATGTAATTTGGCTTTTGGAGGACATTGTGATCGAAGATCTTTGATGTCCAATTTTTTCATAATTCTCAATACCATTTCACGTCACTCTTGGTCGCTGAGTATTTTTCTATACACCCTTGCACTACATGTCGCCATTGTGAAGCAAGGCTCTAATACCAAATTGATGCAGGACAAATAGAAAAAGTATAAACTACTAGTTAAAACTAGCAAAATTAAGAATTATGGCTGATATTAGGATGCTGGAATATAAAATTTTAGGTCTTAATTTCGGCTTGGAATGCCGGAATTTTAGATATGGTATAACTAAGTTTTTAGGATTTGATTGTTGAAAATTTAGGCTAGGATTTCAGACTTTAATATGGCTAGAATTTAGGGCTTTTGTTGCTAGTAGGTTAAAATTGTTGGAATTTAGTGACTAAAGCAAATAATGGAAGGTAAGAATTTAGGAATCACTCTTAGGGTCTAAGAATCACTCTTAGAAGAGAGCATCATACTTTCTAGCTGAAAACTCAAATTTGTAGAAAAAAATTGGGATATGCTGTTATTGAGAGGCTGAGTATACACATATCTATATAAAGGCCTCAGTTATTATCAAGCCCTTAGTTAACTATTCTCTGAATTTCACAGCTCTCAATTTCAACACATTTTATTTGTTTCCTTCTGTTTCTTTTGAAGAAGAAACTTCTAATTTTTCAAGTTTTTATTCATTGTTCCATGTTGTACAAACTTACAATGAATAAGAAAATGAATAATGCAGGGTCAAATCAACCTTTGCAACAAAAAATTTGTCATTCAATCATATGATGTGATTTTATTATACTAGTAGCATTTTTTTAGTATTACGAAAAGAAAAACTCTTTAGCAATTACATAATGAATACAATCCATACAATAAATATCCAATAATTTCAATAATTGACCTCAAATGTAAAAAATTAATGAAAATGAGTGCTGTGTTGAATTTATGAAATGTGGATTTTTTGTTCATTCCAAATTAAGACAAATGCTAACGGAATTCAGTAAAGAATATCTCTACCGTAGTTAGTACCATAAAAAATTAGTTTCTACTCGAAAAATTAACCATTGCAGTATTTTCATAATTTATTTGCAATAGAAAGACATTTATAAACTAAAAAATGTTCTTCTATTAATTTTTTATGGTACTTACTACAGTAGAGATATTCTTCACTGAATTCCATTAGCATTTGTCTTAATTTCTACTCAAAAAATTAACCATTGCAATTTTGTCATAATTTATTTGCAATAGAAAGACATTTAATTAGAGTAAATCTTGCATTACAAACTAATGGTAAGTGATACCACCAAATGAGTATATTGGTAAACTTTAATTTCATGTTCCCAAAGTTAAAGAGATAAGTTCCACACAAGTGAGCAACAATAATAAGTAGAAGACATGTCAAAATTTTACAAACCTGATTTTGGGAAATGGTTTTCAATATTGCATCCTTCTCTTTGTAAGCTGGGAGACCTCTTCGAAAATCTAGCATTTTTCTGCCTTCTGGACATTCCTAAATGAAATTAATAAGGAACATGATTATATATTTGTTATAGCTCTAAAAACACAAACAGAATAGTAAAGGACTATCAAGATCTATATGTCCAGAAGTAAACTCTTAAACTCTTCAAAATCTCAAAAATAAAAGTTAATTACGCATAATAACTACTGATATCCTATCTAAAATCCTTCACGTGTACATACTTGTGGAAGAAAATGTCAAACCTTCCCCATTTGTCTAAACAATCCCAAAGAAAAAGCAACTTATGACTCAACTAATAATCTTTGAAAAGAACATGATTTTGCACTAATAATCTTTGAAAAGAACATGATTTTGCAAAATCCAATAAGCAGGTACAATTAAGCTAAATATGCAAGTTATAAGTGCTTTGTGGCAAAGGAAACATACTCCAAACTTGTTAGTAACCACTTGCTAGCAACTAAGCAGAGACAATCAAGAAATTCCTTCCTTCAATAAACTAAATAGTTAAAAGTGTACTGGGCAATGATAAGTCCCATGTTAAGGGCTAACCCATTTTCAATAACTTTTCCCTTCTCCTATTTCCACTAGTTAACCTTAACAAGTAACTTCTACCAGTTAAGTCTAAAAAATAACTGCCCCAAGTTAACAGAAAAAAATATATACCCCCAATTAACAAGATAAAAATACGAATTACCTAACAGCCCCAACATGACAACATGATTTAGCAACAAAATGGGAATATAGAAAGATAATCCCAATAGCATCTCAAGGAGGTGATATGATGAAGTAAAGGTTTCAAAATTATATAATCAGTTAATTGACAACCTTGATTGTCCACCATTACAAGGCTAAAGCAAACCGATGACTAAAACAGTTCTTTCAACATGAAATCTAAGTTTATGTGTCATAATACACAATAAGTTCTTAATATAAGTATGCCACTCACCACAACCATTTGTTTGTCTTCTTCCTAGTAAAACTATTTCATATGAATTAAAATTTATTTATATTTCCTAATCAAGAACTCATAAAATGCAACAAAAGAACTAGGTTTTTGATTTAGGTTGTTTGAAAGGAACAAGTTGACATATCTAGAAATGGACTACATGCAATTAGTCCCTGAATTGAACAATGTGTTCAAGGTAATCTTTGAATATTGCATATCACCTAGAGTGTCCTGTCATATAATGAAAAAAATTAATTTTATCAAATACACATCCTAATATCAATATCTAGTTGAACATGAAATTTGTTGCTCCTATTTATGGCATTTTCCATTAAGAAACAATGCAATAGAACTAAAGAAGCTTTCAGGTAGACTAATTGTACCAAGTGGTTAGTGACTTATATCACCAAATAAAAGAAACATAATAATTGAAAGTAAACATTGATATAGTCAAGAAACAAATTATAGTTCCTATCAGTTCGAACAAATGAACCTGCCAAGCGCGTTGCTGATCACGCAGTTGCAAACTTCGATAACGCAAAATTTTGTCCATAGCCGACTTACTCGAAGCTAAAAGTTCTGGTTGTTCAAATAGCCCTTCATCATTTGCAAGACTACTACTACTGCTAGATCTAGAAAACATATTATCTGGTAAAATTTCCTTATGCCTGGACTTTTGAAAGAGGAATTCACCGAGATAGGCATCAATTCTTTTCAACAAACCCAGAGGTAGGCTCACCTATCAATTTTTGAAAGCATAATTCATGTTTGAAACTCATATATAATAAACTCATAATTCACAACAATAAATATCATTGCAAAACATGCAAAATAAAAGAAATGAAAGAATATAAGGAATGAAATTAATGGCGAAACCTCACAAAGTTAAGAAGGTGTATTTTAGTGGAACTGGAGAAACACAAAGATGAAGAAACATAATAACATTATCTAAGGCTCAATCATTGAACTGTATAATTTTTTTTGCAAAACAACAATCATGTCAAGGATGAATCTATAGAACAAAGAAAATAAAACTCCAATAGTACATACCTCTCGTTGTGGGCACTTATCATCCAAATCAAATCTGTAGTTTGGCAATGGAACCTTACTAAACACAACAACCTTAGCATACATATGGCTGCTAAAATAATTGTAGTCAGAATAATAATGGGAGCAATAGCTCTAAACCATCTGAGATAGCCAAAATAAAGTACCTATACAAACCCATTCTTCTTGCCAAAGCTGCTATTTGTTCATAATCACGTCTGTCCTTTCTCTCCCTAGAGACAAGCTCTTGCTTCTCCTTGTCACGCAATAGCATTATTAATTTTCGTTTCCAATCCTCAATGTTATCAGGAAGGGTAGTACACTGACAAGCAACAATTAAAGAAATGCATGATAACAAAGGACAAGGATAAACTAAAGCCAAGTGTTTTTCATTACAAAACTAGGGGCATATATTGATATCATATAAAATTATTTTGCAAAAATATGAAAATTTTACAATCTATAGAAAAGAAACAACATTTCTCTTGTGATCATAGGATAAACTACTAAACAATATTTCATAAAAGTCCAATAACCTATGGGACAGAACGTTGCGCATGGCTAATATAGCAATTTAGTTAGTAACCATATACAAATAGTGTCCTAAGTGAATGTATATTAACTAAGCTCTTGTCTTTCCCATATGGAAGGAAAAGAACACTTGCCAACCTTTTATTCAATAAGCGTCAAAAAAGGAACAATGTTGCACATAAATCACTAGGGACCTCAATATCAAAATTGAAATGTCCATGCCCACTGATCAGCTACAATTTTATTCTTTTAGCAACTCTTTTAAATACCAAAGAGACTTCGCACTTTCAACCCCTATTTGTTGATAACCATTCAGACAGCAGATTCTCCTGGAAAATATTGCTGAAATAGTAACAAGAGCTAAATCCAAGCACATCAGATAATAAAACTTAAACTACCAGTTGGCACCTAAAGTTAATAGAAAACAACAATATGAACCAAAGCAACGTGCAAATAAGATCGAAGTCCAAAAGTAAATACTCACAGTCTGAAGCAGCAAGGACTCAATCTCGCGATTAGAGCCTTCCTCTGAGACTCCGTCATCATACGCAGAAACGAATTTCTGTGTTCGTGAAACTTTGCTTTTAACATCAGCAACACCACCATTCCCCTTTTGCTGTTGTTTTGGATCCGCATATGGCCTAGAAGGACTCTTTTTAGGGTTTAAAACTACACTCTGATTGTCGAGACATTTGGAGTCAACTGGAGAAGAACCAAGAGCAGGAACAGAAGCTGACGAAGAGTTACAATTTGGCACCGAAATACCGGAGCGCAGGCGCTGGTGAGGGGGAATATAGACGGAACCGTAAGACGTAGGCGGCCGGTCCTTCATCGGAAAGGAGGAAGAAGAGGAGGAGAGGGAATCAGAGAGTGATGATCTAAGAGTGTTGAGGTGGAGGGAGGAGGAAGATAGAAGGGGGAGAGAGGAGAGCATGCACGATGGTTGTCACAGCTGCCATATACGGGTCTAATTTCGGCTTTGGGTTCGGATTCTGATTCTTGTTGTTCTGTAGCTTGGTAAACTGAGAAAGTCAGGCGTGGGGAGTTGGGAGTTAGGAGCTGAGTGCTTTCGGTGTATTCAAATGGCGTCTTGTTGATGTGTGACTGTACTGTACACGGCAACACCGAAAGTCTCAGAAAATAAAGATTGAATTGAAGAAAAATGATAGAATTCCCAGAGATGAAGCTGCCAAATAAGCAAGTAATACGTTAAAGAAGAGAATTAGAGAGAAGCAGGAAATTGGCTCCTATTGCGCCTCCCACTACTTACTGTCTTGACGCCCCTGCTGTCACGATCTTTTAAGACAAAGTATCCCATAGCAGATTTTAAGTGGATCGCCTAACAAAGTCTTCAGACTATTATGCGGCTAAGCACAAGGTTTTTAGATTTTAAAAAAACCAGGTATTAGCTATTTTAAAACTTTCTACCAACTTTGGCCTTTTAGGTATTATGTACCCATTGTACTCAGGGACTCGAAATCAACAAAAAGCTTCCAAGTTCTTTTAGTTAGTTATTGCATTTGTTTTATAACGTAATTACATGGCGTAGCTGCAGGTAACATTAGTGAGTAATGACTAATACTAGTTGCTAAATACTAATTATTCACAAACTTAATTATCTAGATTAGTAAATACGATTGGGAGAAAAGGAAAATAAATAAACAATACTAAACACCAAAACAAAGTAATAATCAAGTAATAGGCAATTAATGAATAAGTTAAACTTAGGCAAGATATCCCCCGAAGAATTCAATAGGTTTTGACTTCAATCAAATTTAATAAATGACTCTAGTTTCTTTGACCGATAATAATTCCTAATTTATTTTTATGCTCTCTCTTAAGTAACACAACCCCTATTCTTAAATTGAATCACTTGAAATCTCTTTTTAACTAAGACAACGTAAGAATACATTAATCCTATTTGTAAATCCTCATGATAGATTTAACCCTAATTAAGAAAGACTGCATAGTCCTCTATGAGTAACTCACTTAATCCTCGTTACCTATGTTATGATATAATTATACATGTCGCCTCTTGATATCAATATATAAATCAAGTAATTGAACCTCCAACTTTCATTCCTTTAATTCAATCAATATAAGAACATGGATAGATCTCAAAAAATTATATATCTCGTTAAATAAAAAGATCAATATAAAACATTACATCATAGGGTCCATCCCGCCAAAATATATATCTCAATTTGTTCATGAATAAATAAGAAATAACAAAAATAAAGTAAGAAAGAACATAAGATAAAGAAGTTATCATTATGAATCTTAAATATTGAATTCTCG
>JAOSBL010000003.1:14506282-14528974 GCA_027568915.1 Erythroxylum roraimae | reverse complement strand
AACATCAATGAGAGAAGCGTCTTCCAAAATCAATTAAGTCTTTGAGCACTTAGTCTCAAGAGGTTCTAGGTTCCCTCGCTAGAGCCTGAACTCATAGCCAGCATAGGTCGCAAAAAGAAAAACCCCAACCTACCCATTCAAACACCCTCCACATCCTTGACCGAAAGACCCATAACCAGATCCTTAACCCGGGACCATAATACAATTATACAGAAATTTAGCTAATGTAGTAGCCATTGATAGAAGGAAGTGAAGATTATTACAAAATGCTAACTTTCATCGATTTCATAGGGCTTAGATACAGGCTCTAAGTTCTGCTTTGACCATTTCGTGGGATCATTGCATTTTCGGTAATAAGAGCATGTTAACGGCTTGCCTTATCTTGAGGATATGCACGTTCCATTGGGTTGCAAACTACTAGATTTATCTTCATTTTAAGAAAACAAGTAGGTTCATTGTATACAAAAGACCATCCCGTACTGTTGAAACGAAAATCAACAACCAAGGGCCAGACTTGGTTGTTGATTTTCAAGTAAATAGAGTAGGATTGCCATTTGTATACATTGAACCCACATGTTTTGTTAGAATGAAGATAAATCTAGTAGTTAGCAACCTCAACAGGACATGCATATCATCAAGGTAAGGCCAAGCTGTAAATGTGCTCTGATTATTGACAATCCAGTGGCTTTATGTAACCTTGGCTGTTGTGAGTTGAGGATCAATGTCTATTCTTTAATGATGTGTATAATCTTGACAGCTTCTTGGAGCTAGTATCTTTGGATAATTCTTGCTGTTTGATTCATATTAATCTTAGAGCTAGTATCTTTGGATAATTCTTGCTGTTTGATTCATATTAACATTTTAGCTAGAAGCAACATGCCTTTCCAAATAAAAATTGGTCATAAAATGATCTAGTGTCTTCTTTCATAGTGCATCATGGGTTCATTTTAGGGTAATGCATCTATTTGCACTTCTAGCAATTCCATAATAATAATAACATCAATGAGATGAGAATAATATGTTCCCTTGGCGTGACCAAAATCTAGATGTAAAACTATTTCTTGTATGCTGAAATTATTCTCTCTAAAACAAAATACCTATGTGTCTCTGTTGCGGATTCATTCGTGGGTCAAACATATGAACGACGCAGAAAGACTACTGCCTAAGATACTACTGATTCCATGTGAATAAGGAATCCTAGGTGGTCTAATTTTAGTTATTTCCAGTTCTGTTCTGTTACTTCCTTATTTTATGGCAGTAGGAGTTTTATTAGAAAAGGGAGTCTATTAAGGAATCTGAATCCTTGCTTAGTTTGGAATTCTGGTTGGCAGTAGGAGTTTTATTAGGAAAGGGAGTCTATTAAAGAATCTGAATCCTTGTTTAGTTAGGAATTCTAGTTCTTTTATTCTTCATTATTGTAAGGAGATTTCCCTATAAATAGGGAGTTATTCAGCAATAATACTCAAACAGAATTTATTAGGAAAAAAACCCAAGAGATCGGAAACTCTCTCTCTCTCAACGAGTTTCAAGGTTGCAGCTCCCTTCGACGAGATGCGTTGGATTACCAATTATAGGTATATCCAGGAGGAAGAACAAGGGTAAAACCCCTTTGTTGGAAGAAGAATCTCCGGTTCATCGTCCGGTGACTCGATCACAGACTCGGGACCGTAACAGTCTCTTTATATTTTAAGGTCCAAAATCAAACAACAATTTATCCACGTATGTCTCTTTGTGTTTACTATGCCTATGCATGCAAGTGTACGGATGAATTTGCCAGTATGTGTGTATGGATGAATTTGCCAGTACGAGTGTATATCTATGCATTTACAGATTGATAAATGAATGGATTTAAAAGAAATCTATAATTTCCATAGCTGTTCAGTAGGTTTTATTGTTTGTTTCCTTGTCTAGGTCTTGATCGCATTTTCTTTTGCTAGTGCTCTTAGCTAACACCAATTTCTTGATTGACATGAAGATGTGAGTAATGGACCACAAGAAAAATTGGGTCAGGAGACTGAAGGAAGTGCACTTTATAATTTTCTTTATCCTAGTAAAGAGCTGCTTCCGGATGATCAAGAAATGAGTATATTTGATCATCTTGAAGAGCTGCGCCAGAGGTTATTTGTGTCAGTTTTGGCTGTTGGAGCTGCCATATTAGGGTGCTTTGCGTTTTCAAAAGAACTGGTTTTGGTTCTTGAAGCTCCTGTCAAAGCACAGGGTGTACGGTTTCTGCAACTAGCTCCTGGAGAGTTCTTCTTTACAACTTTAAAGGTTAGGCTCAATGAAATATCTTCTGCTCATCAAAAACATGCATGTCAAAATTCAACTGCTGTTTGTGATGGAGAAATTGCATGAGGTGCGTTATGTGACCAAATTAGAGAAATTGCATGAGGTGCTTTATGTGACCAAATTACAACTTTTTCTTTCCATAATCTTCTTTATAGTTTTGGACTTTTAGTTCGGCTAACTAGAGGTAGATTAATGGGATCAATTGAGAAGTTATAGAAATTTATACTTCAATAATCATGAAAAGGTATATGGGGATTGCTAGTTTTGCTCCTTTTCTTATTGTTCTTTTCAGTGAATTGCGTCTTACCTTGTTTGTAATGATTTGCTTTTCCAACCATACATTTACACCCAGCTCATTGCATATTCATGAGTCTAGAAAATTGATGATCTGCCTAGAACAAGAAATGGTTCAAAAGAATCATAAGCTAAGATATATGTGACATGCATTTGTGGTTATCTGGAAATCTTATTTCCGAACATGTTAACGAATGTAAGTTCAAGTTTACTAGAAATTGGACTTGCTTTAACCAAACATTTTTCGTCAGGAAAATAAAACCAATGACTTTTTCTTTTGGGTAATAACTAAATTCTTTGCACCTCCATCTGGCTCCTTTTGATGTAAATTTGCTTGAAAAGATACAGTTTCAGAAGAAAATGTCAGGATACAAGATCTCTGAGGTAGCCATTAGGAAAAAGAACATCAGAAAAATTACAAATAGGAATGGAAAGAAGTTATTTGAAGCATGTGCTAAGTAGAAATGAAATGCCATGTTTTGTCAGTCATACCGTATAGCATGACTGCATGTGTTTTTCCGATCTAGCGTTCAGTTTCTTTGGAGGGAATTTCTTAGCTTTAACAAATGTGTTATTAATGTTTTATTGAATGACCAAGTTCCTCATCATGTGCAAACATTCTCATTCCTTAATGGTTACTTGTGTAAAGGTGAAAAGCAAGGTATTCAATTAATGTGCTGCCTTGCTGATCTGTAGGTATCAGGATATTGCGGCCTTCTTTTGGGAAGCCCAGTTATTGTATACGAGATTATTGCCTTTGTTCTTCCTGGTTTGACAAAAGCAGAAAGGAGATTCTTAGGGCCGATTGTTTTAGGTTCTTCAGTGCTTTTTTATGCTGGTGTTATCTTCTCCTACCTGATTCTTACGCCAGCAGCATTAAATTTCTTTGTCAGTTATGCTGAAGGAGCTGTGGAATCTTTGTGGTCCATTGATCAATACTTTGAGTTTGTGCTTGTTCTCATGTTCAGCACAGGCTTGTCTTTCCAGGTAAATTTTTAATGCATCCTTACTATTTAAATTTCGATATTACCACTTACTTTACTGTGTGAACAAAGAAAATGCTTGGCATAAGAACTACAGGTTCCAATCTATCCTTTTCTGTAAATTCTATCCAGATGGGCGAGAACAGTAGGAAATCCCGATTTACATTTCATTTTTGTTATACCTTTTTTGGTAATTAATTTTAGTCATTCCTTGTTAAATAAAATAAAAAAAGGGAATCCAGGGGCCATTTCAGTTTAAATTAAAAGACAAAAATTAGAACAATTTTGGTAGTGAATCAATGGAAAAACTTGTTCAGCAGTTCTTATCAATATAAATATAGTTTATCTCAGGTTAATTGGTTTAGATTATTACCTCAAAAATGGGAAAATAGGATTAATTAACATTGTATAGTTCAAAATAAGGGTTTAAATAAAAGAATTTATATGCAAATGGCCAAGTAATTCATCATGAAAAACAAAATGATTTTGAAACAAGCTCTTAATCAGGCCACTGTGAAGCAAGGTCGTTACCAAAGCAACTATCGGTTTTCATGAACTGAGCCTTGATTCATTTTATTAAATCTCATCTGGGTTTGAGGATTTATGACTTGGTCTACATGTATTAATTAGGACCTGTAACAATTTTTTAAGTTCCATTCATATCATATGTATGTACATGTTTAATCTTTGATTTGTTATGACAATACCTTTGCTTTAGGTGGAAATTTTTATAGCATGATAGAACCCTGATTTTAATTGATGCGAGATGTGATTAACTCAACCGTTCTACAGGTTCCAGTGATACAGTTTCTACTTGGACAACTTAACCTGGTGTCTGGAGACCAGATGCTGTCGATCTGGAGATACGTGGTTGTAGGTGCTGTTGTTGCAGCTGCTGTCCTTACACCATCAACCGATCCTCTGACCCAGGTGCTTCTAGCAGCACCACTTCTGGGTCTTTACTTGGGTGGTGCTTGGGTAGTCAAGCTTACTGGTCGATAATCATTCTCTCTACCCAAGAAATTCTACTGGGTCTGTAAGTGTAAGAATAGCCTCTGTACAGTGTAACTAATAACGTTGAAAAGTTGTCAAGAGTATGCTTTTCTATGTGCGAAAAGAGAGAGTGATTTGTTGAGTTGGTTGAATTCGAAAATCCATGTACGATCTCAGAATAGCGTTTGTCAATTGAAATCACTTTAGTAGCAAAAAGTGCATCATTTCATTCTCCGAAAACTTGGCTCATGGGTGGAGAACATTGAGGAACTTGTTTCTCAAATCTCACACAGGACAATGACAGTTACTACTGCTTTGGAGCATAAGGGTGCAGTACTAAATGTCATTCCACATCCTCCTCTCTTCAATGAGATTAATAACATCAGATTAAATGCAAATGTGGATGACAAGAATATCTGGAGGCCATTCCGCAATGGCAAGTTCTTTAGTCTGTCCTGTAGAAAACTGTATCAAGGTACCATTGCAAAGGTATCTTGGCATAATGTAGTATGGTCCAAGTATGTCCTATCTCGTGCAGTCACTACCTTATGGAGTGCGATAGGGCGACGGATTTGGTATATAGCTACGCTAAACTGGTGTGCATTGTGCATGAATGCACAGAAGAGCATAGCATACTTGTTTTTTCATTGTCACTACTCCAACATACCATGAAGATTGATATTTGTCTAATGCAATCTCTGCAATCCTCCACTTGATTGGCAACATATTATTCAATGGAATTCAGCAATAAAGCATGAGAATGAAGTAAGCAGATGGTGTTACAATGTAGCCCTTTCCTATTTAGTCCTAGCTGTTTGGGATGAAAGAAACAACCGAATTTTCATAAATACAAGCCAAAGCTATGAGCAATTCCGTCGGGAAGTTATCCACGGGATGAGATTTCACAACACCACCTTCGACAACAAATTCCAAATGGCTGCATCAATTATGAATTCCTGGAACTTGTAATAGTTATAGCAATTTTCAGTTTAGTCTCAAGGTTCCTAGTTAATCAGTAATGTTTTATGAAATTTGGTGTATTTGTCCTTCCATAGCCTACGTAGCCTTTGTGTAATACCTTGATTTTACCTTGTCCGCCTTTAAGGCTTAATTCAATTTTAATTTTACCAAAAAAGAAACTCGTTTCATGGGCTTAGGTAGCTGCTCAGTGTGTTCTACTGAAAACGGCTGGATTTTTGCAACGCTTTTTTGCTTTAAATGGATTTATGCAACACCCAAGAGCATATGGATTAATGGTCGGGCTTGGGCTAAAATTTTGAACCTAGGCTTGTCAGGTTCGTTCAAATCTAATTTGATCTTGTAAACTTGAAAAGACATGGATTTTTATTATAGTTTCACTTATTATTATCTTCACTTAATTTAGTGGAAGATTTTTAGAAATTTTAATATCATCAAAAAAATTTAAGTAATTTAGAAAAATATGTTTAAAAAAAATTAGAAAACTATATGTGAATGTTTAAAATTTAAAAATGATTTATATGATAGTGACATAATATTACATTAATAACGTTTGAACTTTATGCAATTGCATCCTGAAGAAAATAATGTTTAAGAAATATATTTTAATATTAATTTTCTTCTACTTTGATGCATTTGACATTTAATAACTTTAGAATATTGTAATAAATACAATGTTGTATTTGACAATGTTAAGAGTATGTTATAGGTTACGACCTTACTGATAAATTAATCATATTCATTATTGTGCATAATTTGGCTCTGAGTTAAATATTAAAAAAGAATTCAGAATCGAGTAAAACTCAGACTTAGGCTTAGACTTTATGGTCCTACTTGACCCAAGCTATTATGGCTTAGAATGACACCATGTTGTTTAAGTAATAAAATGATATCATTTGTTTGTAAAAAGATAAGAAACAAAATATTGTCTTCTCCCTCCCTCATCACTTTGTTTCTGTCTCTTTCTCATAATCTCTAATTTATCTTTAAAATCTATCAAGACATAATTTACCTTCAACATCGCTCATGCTCATCTCTTGTCGTGGTTTTGTGCCAATAATGCACTGAAGTAGAAGTTGGGTGTTGTTTCCATTTATTTTTTCATAATTTAACATTGGTATTTGTTTGGTTGTTACAGGGGTATGGATGTGACAATTTTGACTAGCATTACATTTTCTTGCCTTAATTTGGTGTTTACAAAGTTTATATTACAATGGTGGATTATTCTAGGACTTTTAAAAAAATATAAAGAACTTATAAAGATTAATGTTTTTCCAAGCCATGAATTGAATCTAATCCGCTTGGAATTCAACATAATTTTCATATGTCATCTCTACTTACCAGTCTCAAAACATTTAAAAAAGACTCTTAAACCATGCACAACTCTCTACTAAGAAGTCACAAAATCCTATATTTCATAACAACTGTATAGTCATAGAGATCTTTGGTCTTCTTTCTTAGAAAGCTTTTCGATCTTGTCTCAGCCTAAGTCCAAAGCTTAGTAAGACTTGATTTGAGCCTAAAACTCGATCAAGCTCAGGTCTAAGCCTAATTAAGCTTTGAGTTAAGCTTTAGCCAAAATAAAAAATTTGGCTAACTGTAATGTGATGGAGTGTAACATTTAAAAGGTTTACTTAAGAAATTTGAGGAAAAGATAAGATAATTACACATTTCTTACATTAGAAAGCTATGCATGGATTGTCTTGTTGGATTTTAGAATCAGAAACTAACTAAAATAAAGTAGAATAGAAAAGAGATCATGCAAGACACAATTTATTGATGGGATATATTTTACATTGAAGTTAATATATAGGCAATGAAAGGTAAAGATTAACCAAACAATCAAAAATTTAAAAGTTTAAATCCTAATAGATAACAACTTTATCTTAACAAATAAAATTTTATCTTCTCACAAATAATAGATCTTATCTTTACTACTCTATCTTAGTGCTCCTAAATTTTATCTTTAAATAAAGACCACATTTTTAACTTTGAATCATTCTCCAACATTCCATCTTGATTCAAAGTTATAAGACTTTTTGAATTTGATGATGTACTTCCCATCATCCTTCAATGGTTAGAGCACATCTCTCTACAATTCTTTACTTTGGAGCACTTCTCTCCAATCTTCTCATTAGAGCACTTCTCTCTATTCTTTAACATGAACACTTCTCTCATCACTTATTTTATAGAGCACTTCTCTCTATGATGCATCTTGGTACAGTTCCCACCAACTAGAAGAGGTTGTCTTCTTCAATCACTTGCACTATATTTGCTTGTTCTTCATTATTAAACTTGCAATCCTTTTTCATAAAGCATTGAAACGTCCCTTTATGCCTACAATCTTTTTCTTCATGACCAAACTTCTCATAATGGCCATATTGAGGAATATTTCCTTTCTTTTTTGATGATGAAACCTTTGTCAGATAGGCTCCCTCTACCATCTTTTCACTTTCTTAGTCTCTCATTGCCTTTCTTTGCTCTTGAGCTTGTAAAGCGTTAATCACTCATAGGTCCCTCAAAATCTTTGAGAGCTCTGATACCATGTTGGATTTTAGAATCAGAAACTAACTAAAATAAAGTAGAATAGAAAAAAGATAATGCAAGAAGCAATTTATTGATGGAATATATTTTTCATTGAAGTTAATATATAGGCAATGAAAGGTAAAGATTAACCAAACAAATCAAAAATTTAAAAGTTTAAATCCTAATAGATAACAACTTTATCTTAATATATAAAATTTTATCTTCTAACAAATAATAGATCTTATCTTTACTACTCTATTTTAGTACCCCTAAATTTTATCTTTAAACAAAGACCACATTTTTAACTTTGAATCATTCTCCAACATGTCTAATCTGGACAACTTTTACATTTAAAATTCTTGATTTTACTATTAATTCTATAGATGTATTTATTAGGTTAAGACAATATGATTCATTATAAACTTGTTTGCTGATATATTTGCAATGAGATTTGGAAAATTAATTTTGTAAAAAATTAGAGGTGTTCAGTATTGTCATTGAGTTATTTTTGAATATAAATTGTCCAATTAATCACATTTGTTTCTCTAACGTGTATGAGATCAAACTAACATTATTTTATTAGGTAATTTTTCTAATGATTCAAATAATAAAAATAAGGTAATGAAAAGTTTAACAATTATTCGGGTGTGATAGATAATCAAGACAATTATTTTTATTTTGGATATGAGGTACATGATTCCTATAATTGAATATTATTTTTTAGATCTTTTTGGTAACCGAGCTTCAATATAGGTTAATATCATTAAATTATTATGATATGAATTGTTTTTGACTACTAATTAAAAACAAGTAAAGAGTTTTATCACAAAAATTTTATGTTACAAACATCCTCTATCAGTATCAGTACGGTTGCGAGTGCTCTCACCCTTGGTGATTTTTCTCCAAGGCACCGTACACCTACGGCAAGCAGCGTTCATCTCCTAGATTTGATTTTGCGTTGATTTAGCGTGTTGTAACAGAAAGAGGTTCCATTTAAGATCTAGTCCAGGGTTACACCTTAACAGGCTTCTCGGTTCGGAGATATGGGAAAGAAAAAACATAAAGGGCGAGACATTACAGCCGACTGCATAATGGGTTTATAAGCAGTGAGTCCTCGAGGCAATGAAAAGGAGGAAGTGCACAAGGTTAGCGTGTCAAACCTCCCCATGATGAAAATAGCTAATGTGAAGCATAATGTAGGGGACAGAGTGCACCAGGTCTCGGGAGTAAACTGGGAGAGTGCGACGAGAGATTCACAGAAAGATAAGTCTCTGGGAAATGTAAAGGCGACAATAGTGAATATGGCTTTGGGTGTAAACAGAGCTAGGATAACACGAACAATCCAGCAAGGTAGGTTCGAGAACAAGAGCAGTCGGGGTTCCAGAACAGGGAAGGCAAGATTTTGAATGATGAGAAAAAAAGGGTGCTGGTGTGCTGTGTAGTGAAGAGCTGGGAGAAAAGGATGCATCCACAGCTGGAGAGGACATTGATGTGGGGAGTGTACACTCCACAGACTCCGGTAGTTCAGAAGAGGATGAGCCTGCAGAGAAGGTGTTTGACAAAATGCCGACTCCAGATTGCGCAGATATTGCAGGAGGAAAAAACAAGGCTTCGTATGCCAGTCTATTTAGAAATAACCAAGAGATAAATCAAGGAATGAAGCGTGAATATATGAAAGTAGACGATGAGGTTACTATAGAGATGGAAGATGTAATACATATTGAGCAAACATGAGGATACTGCCTAGTAGGATGTTTCGCAGGCAGGTTCCCAGGGCTAAAGGCTCTTGAAGGGCAAATGGCAAAGTGGAAAGTGCACTGTAGAATCCTTCCTCACAGTCAGGGGTGGATGATCTTCCAGTTCAATTCAGAAGAAAACCGCATGAATGTTTTATTAGGAGGGCCGTATGTAGTGTATGGGAAAATCCTGCTACTAAAAAAACTTACACAAGGATTTGCTTTCAACTACAAGGAATTTATGGATGTACCAATATGGGTGCAGCTACCTAATGTCACTTTGGAGCTATGGAATGAAGGGGGACTGTCAAAATTGGGATCTAGAATAGGCAGACCAATGTGTATAAATAAGGTCACTAGCATGAAGTCTAGAATCGGTTATGCAAGATTATTGGTGGAAGTGGATGTGTCTAAAAGTCTTGTAACTAACTTTGAGGTAAAATTGCCTAAGTACAATAGATATACTCAAATGGTGATATTTGAGACTTTCCTGAGTTACTATTGGCATTGCAGGAAATTTGGCTACACTTCCTTTGAGTGTAAAGGGAAAATAAAGAAGAAGCAAATGAAGGAGACAACCGAGGTAGATGATACTGAATTGTTGGAACATGAGAATCTGTCTAATTTGGAGAAGGGAGCAGAGAGAAGGGAACAATTTGGTAATCAAGTAGAGGTAGCTCAGGATGAAATTCCTAACAAGGAAGATGAATAGCAACTACAAAATGAAGTAGGTGAAGAAGGAGTGGGGGATAAGGAGGATTTAACAAAAAGGAGTAGACCAAGCCTCCAACCTCCGATGGACAACTCAAAAATGAACCAGGGGGAATGGCAGGAAGTAAAAAAACACATCAGTGTTAATAAAGGAAAGGCAGTAATGCAGAGTAAAATAGTAAATGTGAGGAAGAACTTGCAAAGGCCAGAAGCCAGCTATAGAGTGGTAGTGCGAAGCAGTACAGAAATCCAAAAGGTTATAAGAGGGGGTAGACCTCCTCAACCTGAAAAATGAAGTCATTCTGCTGGAATGTCTGAGGCCTAAACAAGGCCTCGAGACAATATAGTGTTGCCACCCTACTTAGGCAACACCATTGTAACTTTGCATGCTTACTGGAAACTAAGTTAACTGTGGATAGTCTTAACAATTTGATGAGAAACAGATTTGGAGGATGGGATTTCTATCATAATTTTGACCTCATTATTGGTGGTAGAATGTATATAATCTGGAATCCCAATTTCTGCAAGTGTCAAATTCTGGAGGTATGAGATCAACACATATATGCTGAAATTCAATGCTGCACTATACAGTTATCCTTTACAGCTTCTTTTGTCTATGGACTGTATAGTGTTACGAGTAGAAGGGAGCTCTGGCAGAAACTTCAAGTCAGATATGTAGATCCATTAACACCTTGGATCATCATGGGAGATTTCAATTGTGTTTGTGATCCAAAGGAAAGGTTAGGACGCCAACCACCCTCGGACTACTTACTTAAGGACCTAGTAGACTTCAAAATGACATTGCGGCTGGAGGATGCTCCAAGCAAGGGGAATATTAGACTTGGAACAAAAATCAGTTATGGGCCAAATTAGATAGGGTTTTGCTGAACCAAGCTTAGGACACGTTAGGAGTCAACTGTTTAGCGCATTCCTGAAAATGCAGGTTGAATCAGATCATTGTCCAGTGCTTGTGGACTTCAACTGAATAGAAAAGGTAGGCAAGAGACCTTTCAAGTTCTTTAACATGTGGTTGAAGCATCCTCAGATATAGGAAGTTTTAGACAGAAAATGGAAGAGAATAGTGGAAGGATCTGCACAATTTACCCTAAGTAGGAAATTAAAAGAGTTAAAATATTCTCTGAAGTCACTAAATACTGAAGCTTATCGGAACATTTCTGCCAAGGTCACAACAACATAGGAGGCATTTCAAACAGCTTAAAAGGCTTCCTTAAGTAGGCCAGAGGACATTGAATTGAGACAAAAGGTGAAGGATAAAAGGAAGTATGCTGACTTTCTAACGGAGGCAGAAAGATTCTTTTGCCAACAGAAGAATAAATGCACTCACTCGTCTTATTGAGGCAGACAAGAATAGTAAATACTTCCATGTAGTTGTGAGGAAAAGAGTAAAGCAGAACACAGTCTCCCATATAATTAGAGAAGATGGCAGTGCTACAACCTCAATAGAAGAAGTGGTAAGTTGTTGTCTTAATTTTTATCAGGGTCTACTAGAAACAGCTGCACCTCGGGACAGACTAGAAGTGGATGTTGTAAGAAGTGGGCAAATATCGAATGAAGAATCAGGGGAAGCTTTGGTTGCCCCAATCAGTGTGGAGGAGATAAAGAAGGCCATGTTCAACATAGGAGATGAAAAAGCTCCTGGACCAAATGGCTATACTTCAGCTTTCTTCAAGCAACAGTGGGATAGAGTCAGGCCAGATATTATAATAATAGTATAAGATTTTTTTGCTACTGGTAACCTGCTAAAATAGCTCAACCATTGCATTATTACCCTTATCCCGAAGACTAAGATTGCACTCAAGGGAAAATAGTAGATCCAGCATAGGCTACTTTTGTACAAGTTAGGAACATGATGGATAATGTGTTTTTGGCCCAGGAATTAGTAAGGGGGTATACAAGAAAGAGGATTTCACCTAGATGCACGATCAAAGTAGACATTACTAAAGGTTATGATCCGGTTGAATGGGGATTTTTGGAGGATATGATGATAAGCTTGGGATTCCCTACAAAGTTCACAAGTTGGGTCATGGAATGTGTTCAAACTGCCTTATACTCAATTTCTATAGATGGCTTTATGCATGGAATGTTCAAAGGCCGAAGGGGACTAAGACAAGGTGACCCAATGTCACCCACCTTATTCCTCCCAAGGATGGAATATTTGTCACGGCTGCTCAGAAACAGAACAAGTAATCCCCATTTTCACTTCCATCTGAAGTGCAAGCAACTAAGCATAACCCATATTGCCTTTGCAGACGACCTTATGCTCTTTTCTAGAGTAGATCATGCCTCAGTAGGCATATTAGTAGGTGCATTGCAAGAATTGGAAAGGGTGGCAGCACTGAAAATGAGTGTGCTAAAGTCAAGTATTTATCTAGCAGGAGTGGATGGATATGAGAGGGAGAACTTAAGGTAGTTGGTGGAGTACCCTCTAGGGGACTTTCCTGTTCACTATTTAGGAGTTCCATTGGCTCCTTTGAAGGTTTCGGTAGCTCAGTTTTCAGTGCTAATAGAATCTGTAGAGACCTATCTGAATTCTTGGAGGGGCCAATCCCTCTCATATGAGGGCAAAATAAAGCTCATAAACTTTGTTATCCAAGGAGTGCTCTCCTTTTGGCTACAAGCATTCCCTATCCCCAGTGTAATCCTGGAAAGGCTAAACTCCATTTGTAGGCTGTCTTATGGGGTGGAAGGCATTTCAGAGTGGCTTGGGAAAGCATTTGTACTCTAAAAGGTGAAGGAGGGCTGGGGCTGAAAAATTGCAAGAATTGGAACACTGCTTTGCTAGCCAAGGTACTATGGAACATTCATGCCAAGGCAGACTCACTAAAGGTACGGTGGATACATGAAGAATACTTGAGGGCACAACAATTTGGGAGTGGGTTCCCCACAACCGAAACTCACCTTTGTTGAAAAAGCTAGCATGGATTCAAGACAACTTGATAGAAAAACTAGGAGGCCAAACATAAGTAATCCAGGGTATGCACAAGTTGTGTATAAATAGAGTTCCATCATCACAGAAGATTTATGAATTAATTCAGGTAAAACATACAAGGAAACCATGGATGGCGTTTATATGGAAGAACTACATACCTCCAAAGTATTCCTTCATTGCTTGGTTAAGTCTCCGGAACAGACTACCAACCAAGGATAACCTACAATTTTTGGAGATAGAAAGAACATGTGCCTTATGTAATAGAGAAATAGAAATTGTTGACCTTTTGTTTTTCAATTGTGTTTTTACAGATGAAGTATGGAGAGCTATCAAGACATGGTTAGGACTGACCTGCACTATGTCCTCACTACCTAGTGCAATTAAATGGATCCGACAAGACTACACCAGAGCATGTATTAGAAGCAAAGCTGCAAAACTTGTCCTCATTTGCATCATAAACATGATATGGAAGATAAAGAACATCATCCAACTGGAGTCTGCTTCTGCTACGAGCTTAGATGTGGTTGTAAAAATTAAAACAGTAATGTATAGAATCTTATATAGATTATACCCCATTGGCCTTATTACTTTATGATTTTTTGGATGCATGTGGAATTTTGATTTAAGCTTACTTCTAGCCTCTTTTTAGTTGTATGGGGAGGATATGGGAATTGTTTTGGTTGATACTTTGGATGTATTGGGAAATATGATGTATTTTTGTATTTAGCTTCCTGTTGGGTGTAATGGAGCATTCGGTGAATGTTGGTTATAGTCACTAGCTGGATGTAAATTCATGTACTGTTGATCATAGCCTCCCTTCTGTTGTATTGGGGAACTTATGAAGGATCTTGAGTCTCCTTTCTGGTGTATTGGGACACTTGGCTTATTTTGGTTACTACATTGTATGTAGAGACAAACTAAATGTATTGTTGTGTTTCTAGCCTTTTTTCGATTGTGTATTGGGGTACTTGGTGTATTTCTACTTATAGTTTCTCTTGGGATGTATTGAGGAAATGGTAGCAATTGAGGTTGGCTTTGACTTACACTCGTGACACTTAGGTTGTACGAGGGATCTTGAAGCAATTTGGCTTACAACCCCCCTTTCGGCTGTATTGGGAGATATGATGCATGTTGTGGCTGCTGCTTCGAAGGTGTGTTGGGGCATTTGGTATATTGGGGAATTTATGAGGGATCTTGTTGTAATCTTGCGTATACTAGTTGTATTGGGGATATGATTATATTTAGGCTGATGCACTTCATGTAATCTTGTATATAGCCTCTTTTCAGTTGTATTGGGGAATATGGTTACTATTGCTTTGAATGTATTGGGGAAATGGCTGTAATTGATGTAGGTTTTGGGATCATACAGAGGATCGGGGTATGCCCCAAAGATCCATGTATATAGCATTTTGTGTAATGTACTATTTACATTGCATAAAAAAAAGATATAAGTTTAGATCTTGATTTAAAGGAATTCGTAAGGATTAAAAGGGATGGGATTTCATATAAGTGAGTACAATTGGATAAGTTTTTGAAGTAAATATTTTCTGAACAATTGATGAAAACTTTAAAATAATATTGCAGTAGAAATTAAATGGGGGTCAATATCTTATTAAATAGATAATTATGTGATATTTGTTAGATATCACAATGCCTATAGTTCCTTTTTATTATTCCCTACTGGTACCTAAAGGGGAGTGAAATCAAGATTTAAATAAATTTTGGTAACTAAAAAAAAGTCCCCAAATTATCATAAATGCAAGAAAAGAAATAAAAGTAAACTAATTATATATTTGTAAACAATAAAATAAAGAGAATGGAAAGAGAAACACAAGCTGGTTTATATTGGTTCGACAAACAATACTTGCATATGTCCGCTCTAAAGATACGTCTTAAATTTCTACTATAGTTCTATTTTTAAGGTGAAGGATACCTTTGTATAATTTTTCATTTGGAAAAAGGAATCTCCTTTTCAATCATTCTTCAAGGTAAACAGGAATCCCAAATCATTTTTAATAGTCTCTGTTTTTAATTAAACTTTAAATTAAGGACAGGCTTCTTCAATCATATTTAAACATTTTAAATTTTATTCAATTTTTAACCAATTTTATAATGGTCTAATATCAGTTGAACCTTTTAATCCTTAAACCTCTTGTCATATCAGTTTATATTCTAGTCTAGTTTTTAAAACATTGACTCTTAGTAAAACAAAATTAATTGCATAGATAAGATTATCTAGATAATAAAAATCTTATTTATTTAAGTTTTAACAATTTGTATTTAAATAAGTTATACAATTCATTAGGATAAACTTTAAGCATATTATTTATTGTAAAAAAAGAACTCTTATTTTATTGAATTTTCCTAAAAATAAATTTTTTCAATATAATTTTTGAGAATCGAAATTTAAAATGTTCAATAGTTGGCACGATTTGTGGAGATTTTCATATTCAAATTAAGTTGCACCATATATAACCCTAATGTGAATCATCTACTTTTGCTTGTTAGATACTTCACATTCTAACAATCTTTGGGACCTCCTAGCAATTAATATACAATTTGCTATTTTGTCAACTGGCAGAAGAAGGAGCCGATGTGGCGGCTCGTTGGTCATGACTATAGTCACTGTAATAAAAAAATATTACAATTTTATTTTTAAAAATATAAATATTTTTATAACTTTTATTATAGTGGGACCCGGCCACACCAGCTTTTTCCATTGAAGAAAGGCCAAATGCTTCCCAAGACACTAGAACAGGTTTTTAAAGTGGAGCAAATAGTGGAAGAAAGCATTGGGGCTACCCAATTAAGATATGAACGATAAGGTATAGGACCACCAATAATGCCGTATGTCAGATGAAGAAAGGACCGGAGAAACTCATAGATTATAAAATGAGCAATGTCAATATTGAAACGATCAAAAAATGAGCCAGAAACGGACAACTGCATTATTACATTTGAGAATCCTTGCACATTTATCAACTTGTAGCTCAAATACAGCAATTTCTGGAATTCAAGAGTTCTGATAATCTTTAGAATAGCTGAAGTATTCCACATCAAGAGCTCCTCATTCCTTAGAGGAAGCAATTCCGTAGATCATTCTATCTCTGCCGATGCCGTCAGGAAAAACGTGACTTCTTCTTACCGTTTGGAAACCATCTGGTATTAACGCAACTGCAGTTGCACATAATTCTATTCAACAAACGACAAGCCCCTGCTTATCAAAGATTGAACCAACTGATATTGTTTCGGAAAGACTACTTAATAAAGTTTAGAGCGAATGAATCCTTAAGCAAAGTGATTTATGCCCATCAGAAATCTTCTGCACTTTTGGAAAAGAATGAATCCCTTAAGCAAAGTGATTTATGCCCATATATCAGAAATCTTCTGCACTTTTGCAAAGGTTTTCTCAGGATAAGGGTTCCAGGTTTCCAACTGAAGGTTTCATTCCTGATATAAATTATCATTCCGTACTCACGATATTCCATTGGAAGCTTAGGGTCTGTCATCTAAGCCTCGATTTCATTAATTAAATTAAAGTTTTTGGTGGTAAAATTTTGACAGATCCTGACAAAGATTGCCGCCCGCTCCAATGACAGATAGCTAGACTCCTAGACCATGAACCAGAATAATGCAATCGAATATTGAGGACCCAACCATTACAAATTCTTGCTGAATGAGTGAACCGATAAATTCCTCCATTTCTAACCACATGATCAGCAGGGAGCACGCATTACGAAGATAACTTTGGACCGCAGTTATGCACAGTTGATAACAAGCCCACACGACACAGCATAAGTTTTTGCGAGACACGAGTCTTCTAAATGAAGTCAAATCGAAACATTAGTTATACCAAAAACCGAGTTTAACTAATAAATAACCCAATAAAAAATGGAAAGCATATGTTGGAAAGGACAGGAGACAGACAGCTGAGTTAATACATCAAGTTACGCGTCATTCCGCCTTCTACCCCACAAAATCCTAGTAAACTACTATTCTCCTTAATTCCTTTCCTCAACAAACTCCTGTTTTCCTTTCCTGAATTCTGAGGAAAAGGCCAAACTATAATTACTGTTACAACAAAATATGAAAATTCTCCAAATTAGTTGAAAGTTGAAGCCCACCTCCATCAACTACTCATCTGGCATCGATGCCATACTGTTACAACAAAATATGAAAATTCTCCAAATTTGTTAAAAGTTGAAACCCGCCTCAATCAACTACTTCTCATCTGGCATCAATCTCACGCCATGCTCACCGGCAACAACGACAGTGGTAGCCATATCAATAAACATCCCATGCTCAACAACCCCAGCAAGCCTCAAAATTGCATCACCAGCCGCTTTCAGGTCTCCAATATCCCTCTTAAAAAACAAGTCCACAATATAGTTCCCATTATCGGTAACAAAAGCCTCACCTTTCTCACCACCACCAACGCTAGTAGACCTCAACTTTGCCTCACAACCAGCATAATCAAACAACTTCTGCAACCTTTCTCGGGTGAACTTCCAACAAAAGGGAACAACTTCCACAGGCATCGCACCGTTAGCACCAACATGCTTCACCAACTTGGTCTCGTCAACAATAACGATAAACTTTTTACTGGCACTCTCGATCATTTTCTCTCGGAGTAATGACCCACCTCGGCCTTTGACGAGATTGAAATCCGGGTCAACCTCGTCCGCCCCGTCGATGGAGAGGTCGACGGTGGGGTGGGAGTCGAGGTCGGACAAGGGTATGCCAAGAGAGAGAGCTTGTTGGTGTGTCTTTTTGGAGGTGGGTATGCCGATAATGTTCTTCAATTTTCCTTGGCGGAGGAGATGGGCGATGCGGTCGACGGCGTGCTTGGCCGTGGAGCCGGTGCCGAGGCCGACGACCATGCCAGACTGGACGAACTCTACGGCTTTAAACGCGGCGATTTTCTTGAGGTCATCTTGGGTGAGTACGACGGAAGAGGATACAGAAGGAGCATCATTGGAGAGGTTGTCTGATCCAATAAATGTAGGACATGATGTTGCCATGTTTTGTTTTGCTTTGTTGCTTTGATAGAGAAGATAGGATTGGTGTCAACAGAGAGGAAGGGATATTTGTGGGAGAAGACAGGATTTGCGTTCGAGGAATTTATACAAGAGAATGCTGTGACGGTAGTGGTCCAGTGCGAGTGAGGACCGACTACAGAGAAGGTCCCGTCTGATTAGGAAAGGGAAGTCTAAAAGGATTTCTTTTTATCTTACTTTACTTCGACAGTATCTTATGTGTTAAAATTTACAAAATTTCCTGCGGCTATAAGCTTTTTGCATTTGGTCATTTGGTGACTATTTTAGTTTACGGATCAATGTTTTAAAAATTAGAATGGTTATTTAATCTATTAAAGGAAATGTTTAAAGTTTAAAAGTTTAATTGGTGTTTAATTGTTATAAAATTGGTCTATACTAATTAAAAAGTAAAAATTATAAGAATAAGTAAGAATAAAATATTTTATTGAAATAAAAAATATATCAATGTATATTATTATATAATTAACTAATAATAAATAAATTTAAAGCTAATATAAAACATAAAATAACAATAAAAACAAAATATTATCTCATTATTGTCAAAAGTTTATTATAATCAAGATCAAGCAATAGTTATTCTTCTTTGACCAAAAATCAGTATATTTAATATAATCAATATCAACTAAATCATACGTTCTCCTCTTATTAAGGCTTTGAATACATAATAGAAAAATTATAAAGTTAATAATAATAAAAAATTAATGAAATAAAAACAAAAAGTATAAAATATCTATTCTTCATTCTCAAATTATAAGTAATGTAAACAAGGTCATTAAGTCTTTGCTGTTCCAAACGATTTCATTTCTTTGTATAGATACGTTAAAAAATGCTCCGAATATGTTCACAACCTGATGTAGAAGCTGTTTGATTGAGTAATCTAATAGTGAGTTTTCTTAATGTTGAAACACTTTCACTGAATAATCTCCACTACTTATCTGTATTTTAAATTAATAGTTATGAAAAATAAAAATATATATTATTAATAAGTAAAGGATGACTTAAAAGTATAAAAACTTACCAGGCTACATTTTTTTCATCATAAATTCTCTTTTTTGTTGATGTTCTAACAAAATTCTCTAGATCTTCACGATATAATTTCATTTCATTTCTCGCTTGTGATTGCTCATCAATAGAGAAAATACCTTTGCATTCAATCACATTAAACGGTTCGCCCATTATATTATTTGTACAGGTGTCTCCGCTATATAAGCAATAAGGATTGAGAAAATAAGTTGCTAAGTGGATCCTTTGAGTAAGATGCTTATCTCATTGCCAGTCAATAATATCTATATAAGGCTTGTACAATTCCTCCTTCCCATTAAAAAGATTTATAATTTTTTGTGAGCTCTATACATATCATCATATGTATACCCGAAAGATGGTTTCTCATCTGAGTCAACAATCCTTAACAACTTTATAAGCGGAGCCACAATCTTCACAATAATAAAGCAAGCATTTTAAAATTTATTATCTGAAATAATAGCACAAACTTCTTTTTCCTTTTTCACTATTTGATAACTAATAACTTGAAAAATGTTTACTTTTCACTAAATTTTGATGTAGTTGCTTATGTTTCTAAATACTTTTCAAAGTAATAAATGTAGTTGCAAACTCGGTGGCAACAAGAAGCCTAATCTCAACCCAATCTTCTTACTTTTTTAACTGTGACAAAAATGTGATATGATTATACACAAATACAATGAGTAGCACATGAAGACCAATAAATGTGCCCATATTTTGATTGTAATAAGTACCCAACTGATATATAATTGGCTACATTATTTGTAACAAAATGCACAACATTCTTTGGTTTAACCTATTCGACATTTTATAAAATAATTCAAACAAAGCATTAGCACTTTTTATCATATCAAAAGCATCAACAAACTTGATAAAAGTTATTCCAATATTACAATAAACTAAGAAATTAATCAAGGTTCTTTGTCTTTGATCAGTCCACTCATTTGCCATAATAATGTCTTTTGTTGATTCCCAACCAAACTTATATGTATCTATAATTAACTGACATTCTTTTTTTAAATTTTGAAGCAAAGGCACATGCATCTCATAATAAGAAGGTACCTTAAATCCTGGATCTATTGTTGTTGTAGCATCTATTGCTTCTTGAAAATATGGTGAACTTAAAGTATTTAAAGGAATATATGAATGATAGAACCATCTAGCCCATGCTCTTTTACATAACAATATAACATCCTTATTAACTAAAACACTTTTTAAACTAGATTGAGAACTAGGAGTAGTTCTTAGAGGAAAATAAGAATCTATATCAATAGTAGCTTTCCTTTTTTCCTTTTTCATTTATCTAATACTTGTGGTCCTTTATCATCTCCAAAAAATATATCATGGGCCTCTTTATTTTCCTTTTTACTTGTTGTTGTAAGTACTTTCCAATCATCTCATGCACATCGAATGGTACTTTTTTACAAAAAGCTATATTATCCTTAACACAAGCATGATATTCCCATCAGATACTTGAGAAGAAGAAAAATAATTTCATGATGGATCAAAATTACTACAAGTAAAGGATACTATATTCATCGAATCTCTTTCTAATGATTCTATATTCTCCATTGTAACTTTAACTTGAAAATGTGAGAAAAATAATTGTTAGTTTTATACAAAACAATTTACAATAATAATTAAAACAAAAATAAGTCACAAAATAGCGAACCAAAGAGGAAAAATGAAACGAAAAGAGAAAAGATAAAAGTCTAAAAATGAAAATACTCTTTAACTTTGGCTTCTTGATTCTTATATCTTTTATATCTAATATGATATTTGACTTTAATCACCTCAACCAACAACATAAATAACAATAAAAAGGAGAATTAACTTGTGATCTTGACACAATGATTCAAAGTCTATATAGAAGAAATAGAAAAGATGTTGAAAAAGAACTGAAAACATTAAAAAAAAATCAATTCGAATAGGAAATAGAAATTGAAATCTTTTTGAAGATTGAATCAATATAAAAATCACTCAAAAGTTGAAGCGTGATTAAATTTCAGTGCTCTTTTCTAAACATACTTCTTTAAAACTTAATTGATCAGTACTCAATTACTAATTAATAATATTTTAGTGTCCTTCTTTGGATATACTTCTTTAAAGTTTAAATATCACTATTTAACACAATCTTAAATTATCATGAACAAAATTACTTATCTATACTAAATTACTAATTAATAACTATCTTAGTGTCTTCTTTAAATATACTTCTTTAAAGTTTAAGCATCTCTCTTTAACACATTCTTAAATTATCCTAAACAATAAGTTTGAACTTGTGATGTAATTTTATGATCTTTAAATGTATAAAAGAAGAGAATAAAATATTCTTATTGTTTCATAACAAAAAAATTAAATTAATCAACAATTCTAAATTAAACATCTTTAATGATTTGTGATTTTTTTGAAAGTTAGACAATTATATAGCCTTTGTATTAGAAAATAATATAGCATTTGTAACGTAATTACATTAAAAATGGTTAAAAATTAAGTGTTTAAATGATATATCAATTATTCTGTTATTATTTTTGGATTTATCGGTTTTGGGTAAACTCAATTCACGAAATAGTTTAAAAAATTGGAATAACTATTTGCAATTTACATATATAACAATCTCATAGTTGGGGCATAATCATAAATTCTTATAACCAATTAATTAAATATAATTCTTTGAAATCTGAACGCGTGTATAATTAAAAGAGAAAGTTGATTTATCATAGAATTTTCTTCGTTACTGTTTCTTCCCAAACTCATCTCATCTTCTTTCATGCCTTTCTACCAAGAGCTTCCAAGAATCAGTTCGAGAGTCGTAATATTATGTATTCATCTTGGATAGGTCGGCCATGCTAGGCCCAGTCCCAGGCCCAGGCATCGGTGGCCCATTTGTAGGTGGTAATCTCCCATGCAAATGTAAAGACTTAAACCTAACAGGGTTTTCTTATATAAGGTACTATTTCGCCATGATACAGGTACGAAATACAAACCCTATTATTATTCTTTGTTCCTCACCACCGAAACCCTCACAAAAAAGACTAACTTGAGCGTCGGAGAGGCCTTCCGGCAATCAACCCCTGGTGCGCCTTTCTTGTTTTGCAGGTATTCTCTAGCAGAGATCACTCAATCATGGATCCGCATAACGATGTCCAGCCCCA
>JAOSBL010000003.1:14485654-14497799 GCA_027568915.1 Erythroxylum roraimae | reverse complement strand
AAAGTTCATATCAAAATTTGCTCTAGTCTCGATCGATGACCAAACGACCTCTGATTGGGATGAAATTTTAGTATGTTATTCCTGATTCTTGCCTTTTGACATACAACGGTTAGAATCTGATCTGGAGCTCTCCAATTTAGTATTTTCTGTCTAGCCCTCCTTATATACGAGTTTGTATTGTGTCATATTTGGGTGATGATTCTTAGATTTTTTTGTGCCAAAGAGAAAAGTGCCCAGACGAGAGAGAAAGCGCGTATCAAAATTTGCTCAAGCCTCGATCGATTACCAAACGATCGCTGATCGGGATGAATTTTTACTATGTTGTTCCTGAGTCTTGCCTCTTGATATCCAATGGTTAGGATCTGATTTGAAGGTCTCTAACTTAGAATTTTATTTCTAGCCATCTTTCTATACGCGTTTATATTATGTCATATATTGGTGATAATTATTATATTTTTTTATGCCAAAGAGAAAAGTGCCCAGAAGAGAGGGAAAGTCCATATCCAAGTTTGCTCTAGTTTCGATCGATGACTAAACGACTTCTGATCGGGATGAAATTTTATAATAACTAATTTTAAATTGATCCAAGTTACAACAAGCATAACATGAACATGGTGTCTAGGGAGCATAATAACCTGACAACCTTAGAGATCCAAAACAAAGCAAACATGATAATCAGGTTAAGAACATAAGAGGATAAAGGGAAGCATAAGCAAATAAGTTTTTTTTTCAAAAGCTTACGAGTCAAAAGCGAGCTTAAAGCAACTGATTGAGTTCAAGACACTATAAAGGGGAAGGAAATAAGATAGTGCAAGAATAGAATAGTTTATGATTAAAAAGAATATATAGGTTTACTTAAAAGTTGTAGTTGCACTTAAATGCATTAAATGTAATTCTTACTCCTAACTTGTTGCAAGGTTTTTAAACTTATTCATCAATATAACTTTCTTTTAAGTTTCAAAAAATATGTTCAACCCAGGAGCACAATTAATTTGTTTAACAAATAATAGCTCTACTAGTTTAAAGATGGCTGAGGCCACTTTTGGTTTAAGTCATGGTTGTCTAGGCATGCCTAAATGCTTATAGTGTATGTGTAAACGTAAGATTCTTGTATTTTTGTCTAAAGACCATTTTATTAATATATTTTACTTTTTCAAAAGAAATTATATTACTACAAGTTAAGATATTTATTGTCTACACACAGTTCTAGTTTTTCATATTTATAAATTGATGCTAATTTTGTAAATACATATTTA
Source organism: Erythroxylum roraimae (assembly GCA_027568915.1). NCBI lineage: Eukaryota > Viridiplantae > Streptophyta > Magnoliopsida > Malpighiales > Erythroxylaceae > Erythroxylum > Erythroxylum roraimae. The sequence continues at coordinate 14,496,543 of JAOSBL010000003.1, read as the reverse complement.
TAATCCTATATAACATTATCAAAATTTGAATAATGCAGTGCCCCAAATTTCAAAGTTATTAGAGTGTATTAATAATTTGAATTTAATTTTAATACAATTATATTTATTTGGATAAAATTTTTAAAATTTCAAATTTAAGTGAAATAAGATAGGAGTGGCCAATTTGAAATTTAATTTATGAGATATTATGTGTAACGTGATGAATAAAATATTCTCAAAAATTAAAATCTATATGTTTGTTTAGATCTCTATGAGTTTAATAAAAGTTGAACCCATAATATAGGAATCGAGAAAAGAAATAAAGAAAGGGGGAAAAAATGAGAAGTATTTGGTTAGCAAACCATAGATTTTTAAACCATTGTAGTTTGTAGGCCACATCACAGTATATGTATGTTTAGATTATAGGCCTGCCGGGCCTGGGAAATTTTGCGATCCATTAGCGAAACTTATCCCAATTCCAATCTTCAAATTTCGAAATTGTTTCTTCACTTCGGAATATTCGAATTTAGGGTCCGTTTCCCCGTAACTGTTAACTGTCTTATAATCCACCACATCGCTGCCAATTTCTCTCAAAGCTGGAATCAATTTCCTCTACAAGGTACGCTAATTGATCTTCTTTTATGCTTTTAGTTAGTGAAATTATTTATTAGTTGACTTCAATTCCTCTGCAATTTACAGATCCACTAAACAGAATTTTGCTGTGAAAGCTGTAAATCATGAAGTACTTAGAATACACTCCTCTGGAACGGTAATTGTTTAATTGTGCTTGCCAAATTGATACTTTAATTATAAAAAGGTCTGCTTTTCTTACTTAATCAAATTAGAATGGTAAAGTTTATGATTTGTGTATATATGTTCATTTTTAATTTTCTCTAGGTTAAATGATTTCTTGAGTGATTTGAATATTGGCGAGCGTACAATTAAGGGATGTCTGGAAGCTTACTCTTGTAAGTTAAGTTTTGCCCACATTTTTTTGGACATCGAGAGTAGTTTGCTATGTTTTTCAGAACTGAAATCTTGTTCTTTGTACATGTCTAGGCAAGCACACTGGAACGGACAAAAAGCTTTCTCTTAGTTTGGAGAATGAGGTAATTCCAAATGCAAACAATTTGCTAAGGATTTATTGCTTTATTTGTACTTTAGATGGAATGTTGTGATTTTTTGGTTCAAATTGTAAAAGCATTTGGTGGTCTAAATGAATTGGCTGTTAACTGAACTACCAATGTTTGCCATTATTGATCTCATGTCTTGGTTGTATCTTTATATGCATTATGGTATGCTTATTTCTTTTGGTTTATATCAAATTGCTCCAAAGGAAAAAGCTTAGTTGCTGCTTATTTGATTATAATGCCTTTTTTTTCTCCCTGTTGGTGCTTTTTGGTGCTACTAAGTATAAACTAATCAGTTCTTCTGCTAAGATTATTGCTGTAAATACTGTACCATATTTGATTTTTCATCTTTATTGGTCTTCTTATTTACCTATTAACCTTCATTTTCCTTCTCCTTTTCTCATTATATATATATATAACTTTTTTTGGGGGGATGGTGGGGGGTGTGGATGGCTACTCTGTTTTTACTTCAGATGCTTGATTATCTTGGGAGATCTTCAGATACTGACTCCTCACCTCCAGCAGAATACCTATTAAGCAGTTCCAGGTGCTGAATGTTACCTAACAGGGTTTAGGTAATTCTAGTTCTCTTGTATTTCCTTGACATTTTTTCTTCATGCTTATTTCCAGCCGGAAGACGTTGATTTACCTGGTTCTTACACTCTATCACATGTATCCAGATTATGACTTCAGGTATCATTGTACCTGTTCTCATTTCTTGTAGACTAATGTATTGCTGACATTATAGGGGATTAAGGGTAATGTCAATGTCAGCTTGTTAGGCGACATGGCAACCCAATGTATAATCCTCTTAACTGCATTGGTGGAAGTGTTGTCAAAAGGTTTGACAGACAGTTCACAAAACTGTTGCTCTAAGAGCTGAGAGTTCAATTCTCTCCATTTCCCAAATAATCTTCCCACTTGTGGTATGCACGCGTGTAACAGAATTTGACGTTGTTCAATCCGGAGATCATTTTGTGGATGCATGATTGAATTTTTCTGGGTGATTTCTTTGTATCATTACACTCCCTTGCATATTTCATTTTTCAGTGCTATGAAAGCTCACCAGTTCTTCACAGAGGAAAGCTGGGATTCCTTTAAGCAGATATTTGAAACATATATGTGTGAAGCATCAAAGGTATTATCTTTATTGATTATTTGGGGCCTATCATTCCATGCATCTTCATCTGAACACTCATTTCACTTAATATTGAACGACTGTGGTTATTGTAATCCAAAAAGAAAAAGGATTAGGAAGGAACACAGTTTGGCACCTGTTTTTTGAGTTAACTGCAACTTACCACAGTAAGTGTTGATAAAATGGTGACCGGAATAAATCGACTTCATTGCATGTTAACTTCGGCTTACTGCAGTAAACGGTTAAACCCTCAGTAGTGACAAGTTCTCTCCCTCTCGTTCATCGGCTATCTAATTTCTGATTTTATTTGTTACTATACTTTTTGACTACCTTCTTTTATCATTTTTCACAGCATGCACCTCATGCTTTTTGTAGTGAAGTTTGATTGTTTTTGTATTCATCTTTATTTTGATATATTTTCTTTTTCCTTTTTGTTGTGTATCAGATCTGATGTCATAGTTTTTATTCTCCTTGACATTGTTGAAGAGAATTGTCTTTATTAATATATAACATTCTGGAACTTACTTTTTGTTCTTTTCTCATTTATGCAGGAATGGGTTGAGGAAAAGGGGGGTGGTTCATTGCTGGAAACATTGTGCAAGGCTCTGGACGAGGTGAGCTTTCACAAAGAATTAAAGTCAAGTATGTAATAGGAGGCAATCATATAAATATTTCATGATGCAGGTTGTGAAGCTGGGTGAATGTGAGATATATAGTTATGATCCAGATTTTGATGCAGACCCATTTCTGGAGAAAGGGGCAATGTAAGTGTCTTATCATTTTTTTAACTATAATTAAATTGTTAATCATGACTAAACTCATGATTTCTGCAAGTTGCTATAACAGATGAAGTTAAAAATTGCAACAGTTCAAAAAGAGTTTTGACTAGGTATACCTTATTGTTTCCAGCTGGTCTTTCAATTTCTTTTTCTACAATAGGAAACTAAAACGTGTTGTGAGTTTCCGCCTCTGCTGTCTAAGGTTAGTCAACATGTTTTATCCTGATTTGTGTTCTTTTTTCACTTGAGTTCTCTTTCAAATGTTCAATCACTCGTGTTGTTCATGATCGCTGTTTGTGGCAGTAACTTGGTCACCGAAGGATTTCTTACAGACTTCTCAACTTGTGTGGAGGATGGAGAAATATTTGATGACATGGACATGTGAGGACCGATGGCCTTGGGCTATTAAAATGATGTCTATATGTGAAGAACCTTTACAGCTATCTGTATCATGTTTCCATCCCCCTAGACTAACCGGAAGTTGTAGGATTAGGTGTTCACTTTCTGTATTGATATAGTAGTTAGTCATTCTCTCGTGGTTAAAGTGATGCTTTGTGAATGGTTGTTAATAAGCTAGGCTTTGGAGTAGATATGAAAGGTCAAGTCCCTTGAAAGACATTGATTTCCTTCCGTATTTTACCTTTATAAATGGTGTTGTCTATGTAGTTTGTATTGAGTGTGTGGTGCAGTTGGTGGGTAAGTACGGAATTGAATTTTGCTGATGGTCACTTGACAGATTATTATCATGGACCTAGACTTCTTTAATTAACTAGTCTTCAGCACTGTATTGAATAAGTGTATACTTTATCATTTAATTAATCAAGACCTAACGAGAGACGATCGTACACATCCTTCTTGTTCAACCCTTTTTCTACTGTTTTTTTTTTAAATTTAGAGTTTAGATATGTTGAGGACATGTTTGCTTAAAAATGTGAATATCACTAATAAAATAAAAGATTTTAAAACGCAATGCTTCCACTTATCTCTTAAGATTCTCAGGGAAGTTGGGAAATTGTGGCTGCTGTTGAAGATTATTCTCTGCTCTTGATTCTGACGTCGCTTCCATTCAACTATGTCAATTGTTGTTTTCTCTTTTGGTTGTTATCTTAATGTTCTTGGCTATCTCTAGTGCTCTTCTTTCTGTTGTCGGTTTCCTTTTTGCCTATGTCATCTTTAGTGCTTTCTATTTCTAGTAGCTAATCTGCTCGATTTTCTGTTCCCCCACCATTCGCCCTCAAGTCTCGTCATAACCAGTCAACTGAGTGATCCATAGCTCACCCTCTCTTGGGCAGGGCATAGATAGTCTGTAAGGATCTCAAAATTATTCTTATTTCCCAATCTCATATCTTCGTTGATCCAACCATTTCGTGCATGTGGGGTTGTCTAGGTCGGAGACGGGGGAGGAAATCGTCTGTTCCTCTTTCCCTATTCTCATCCTGTGCCGATATCCATGCATTTAACTCTGTCTCATTTATTTATTGCTAAATGTATAGATACTATGCAATGGCATAGAGTGGAACAGAGAAAAAGGAACAGACGATCTCATGCCAGAGAAGGGAGGTCTTGAAGGACATTCGAAGAAGCGGTAAGTCCAAGTGGGGCTCAGACTAATCAGTCACAATCAGAGTGATGTTATCATGATCTGTCAGAATCTCCTTCGCCTCTGCCCTTACCCTTTTTCGATTACTTTCTATAGTAAATAATTAAAGCAGCCTTTTCCCCACTTAATTCATTCTCTCCATTTATTGAGGTACTTCATGTGTAGGTTCTAAGTAGTCAAACATTGTGCTTCAAACGGGTTTTGATCAATGAATACGGCCTATTTTTCTTTAGATTAAATTAGCTGCCAACTTATAGAAAATAATGTAAGCTATTCAATGCTTGATCAATAACAACCTATTAATTTTAGAAAACTGGAAGCTTGGAATTGAATTGGAAAAGTTGAAGTTGAAACAAATTTCCATTTAGATTAACTTTACAACATTCTTTAGCTCGAGTTACCTGACTAGCTATTTTGGTGAACTTATATGTTCAAATGAAGCCACCTTTGAAGTGAGAAGAATCAAGTATGTTAAAGTACGCATTGAAGTAGAATTTGTAGTTGAGCAACTTGCTCCATTCTCTTGGTAAAACTTGATGAAAAGGGTAATCTGGTTGAGCTGAAGTGCTAATAAGCTATCATTGGAACCAACCTTAAGCTAAGAGCTTATGGAATGGATACCTATGGGTATGAAGTTTTTGAGAGGACATTATGATGAACTAGTGGAGTTGAACTCATTAGAACTAAAGAAAGTCCTCTCAAATGACTTAGCAATAGACACTAGAAGCATTGAAACCTCTACTTCATTAGCGCTTATAAATACACAAACAAAATTAGAGGAGTTAAATTTAAAAGGTCTACAAGACACTACTTCGAGCATGATAAGAGAATAAATGAGTTAGAGATTAAGAAGTTGGTACAAATGTAACCTCAACTTTTAATAAAACTAAGGTAAGGGAGCGGAGATAGGGATCAAAGGAAAGGAGATGCTCATTAAATTGTAGGAAACCACGACATAATGAGGGCTAAGAAAGCTTCCATCTTGATAATAGCTGAAGAACTAAAAGACATCTTAATGTGCTACGTTAAGTTCAAAGAGGAGATTAAGCAGTAAACACAAATCAAAGGCCTTTACTTTAACCTAAACCCCTCTTTAAAGTTAGTATTCCATGGAATATAAGGGGCCTTAATTGCCCCAAGAAGTAATATGTAGTTCATGATTTCCTTATCAATATAATACCTTATCTAAGATCTCCTAAAAAAAAATTTAAAGCAAGGACTGTGGCTTTCTAGAAATAATTGGGAGCTTATCCTACCAACATCATATTAACAGTAGGATCATTATAGCCTATAACAACACAAGAGTGAATATCCTCCTACTAAACTTTATCAACAGTTGATAATTCATCTCTTTGAATTTCATCCCTATTTCTTCTATAATCCACATTCATAACTAACAGTTATTCACTCTAACATCCAAAAGCCCTAGATGTTATTAGGAGAATTCAATATAACTTTGCTAGTCTAGGACTCAAAAGGGAGCATAAACCACAAACAAGTTGGAAATTATTTTTTTGAAAACTAAGTTGCAAATTATTTTTCATAGAGCAATAAACAATGTGGGAAGTGGCTAGTCTAAAGAAGACTAGAAATAACCATGGAGAAATCCACATGGATGGTAGAATTCCCCTTAAGTGAAGACCTATTTGTAAATAGTAGTTGTTCTGATCATAAATTTATTAAAATTTATGACCTTACAAAACATAAGGTGAGAGACACTCTTTTTGGTTCAACAACTTCTTAATAAACATAGAAGGTTACGAGGAATCTATGGCAAAAGACAAATGCCTCAATATCCAAGGGTTTGAACAAGAAAAACTTTGGTATCATGAACCTTGCCCTTCAGGACTCCAAAGCATCACTCATAATAATAAAAAATGAGCTTTACCTCAAACATATTGTTGAGACCCTCCATAAATAGAAGAATGCATTAACAAACCACACATATATTTAAAGTGCATAACTCTCTACCAAGGCAAAAGTTTATCGCATAACGGTTAGTAGATGGAGACAGAAACACTTCCTACTTTTACAAATTTATCTTATCTAGGAGGAATCATAGCAAAATATATTCTATAGTGGAGAAAGAGGGAAACATGACTTAGGGTCAAGAAAACATGAAAAGGCTAGCATTAAGCCACTTCCAAAGCACATTAGGTGATGCTAACAAAGTTTACTGATCCGTACAAATTTGTACAAGAATTCATCCAAGATTCAATCTCTATTAAAAAAGTCATAACACTATGCAATTGATAAATGATTATTTGACTATATTTATATACCTATATTTAATGTGTTTTTCTAGTTATTTAGTAGTTTTATATTATTTTTGCTACTTAATTCACTTCAAGCGTACTTATAGATAATAATTGCCTTTATAAACAAAAGGAAAAGAATTAGGATGAAATCATGACATGGAACGAAGATTTAAGGAAAGTGAGGACCTACAAGACCATGTACAATGACTGTGTAAGTCTCTGTAAATGTGTGGAGATTTGAAGAATATTTTTTTGGTCGTATGAAGTTTTATGTTCGTGTAGATATACACAACCGTGTATGTTGTCCATATCTCGAATTTAGGTATTTTTAGAGATACACGGTCACCTACAAGTTTGTGTATTTTGACTATGTATATCTCAGAAACCCTAACTTTTACTATAAAAGGACGTGATCAAATGAAAACAAAAAGGAGGCAAGTTTAGAAGTAATTTCAAGTCGTAAGAAACATAAAGAGGCGACAGTAACGTCACAAGATCCAATAGAGAGTTTCATTTAATCCAAACTGCAGGAAGATTTGTTAGAGACAAAAGGGAGATTTAAATTATGATTTCTTTGTTTTTTAGTTTTTCTTCTAAATATTTGTCTTTGGTTTTGTTTTCTATGGTTAGGAACTAAGTTGTTTAGTGCCTAGGTGTGATGAACTCTAAGTTGTAATAACAATATGATTTGATCTTTTATTTAATGCAATTTTATTGATTGATTTATTGCAATTCAATTATACTTTATATTCTTGTTCTAATATATCCGCAATATTAGTCCATGATTTGATTTTATATGATTAAGATTAAGAAATTCTTTTGTGTGAATAGATTTATTATAATTGGAAGGAATTATATGCAAACCTAGAGATAGGTCGACATAAATCCTTTGGATTACGGGTCAAACTGAATAGTGAAATTCTTGAATAGATAATGCAATCTTAGGGGTTTAAACTAGAAAGAGATTTTAGTTAATCAGCTAAGGGTTAGCTGCTAATAGCCTTGAAAAAGGTATTAGCATAAGATAGGAATTTCTATGGTCCAATAATCAATAATTTAATTGCATGATAAAGGGTTAAAATTTAGGGATTCTTAGGGAGATTCATCACCTAGGTACTACTATTTGATATCAAATTTTCTTAGTAATTTTCTTGTTATGAGTTTATTATTATTTTAAGTATTAGTTTAGTTTGTTTAATTTAATTTTTAATTAAATCCACAATTTTATTCAATTGATAGATAATAGGAAAAGGGACATTATTAGTACTTACAATATTCGTAGAATTGACCCGTACTTTCTTGTGTCAACTACAACTACACCGTGCACTTGTGGTTTTAAAATTGATAAATTCTTATAAGCATAAAATAAGTCAATCAAGTTTTTGGTGTCGTTGATAAATAATTATTTGACTATATTTATATACCCATATTTAATGTGTTTTGCTTGTTATTTAATAGTTTTATAGCATTTTTGGTACTTAATTCGCTTCAAGTGTATTTATAGGTAATAATTGCCTTCATGAACTAAAAGGAGAAAAATTCAAATAAAATCGTGGCATGGAACGAAGATTTAAGGCAACTGAGGATCTATACAACCGTGTATAATAATTGTGTAAGTCTCTGTAAGCGTGTGGAGATTTGAAGAATATTGTCTTTGGTCATGTGAAGTTACATGCTCATGTAGATATATATATACACGGTTGTGTATGTTGTCCGTATAAGTTTATGTGCTCATATTCTTGAATTTAGGTGTTTTTGGAGATATACGGTCAGCTACATGTCTGTGTATGTTGACCGTGTATATCCCAAAAACCATAATTTTAACTATAAAAGGATGTGATCAAAGGAAAATGAATAGGAGACGAATTTAAGAGTAATTTTGAGTCATAATAAATATAGAGAGGTGACAATTCTGAGCAAGGGACGAGAAAAACACAAAAGATAACGTTGCAAGATTTGATAGAGAGCTTCATTCAATCCAAATTTCAAGAAGATTCATTAGAAATAAAGGGAGATTTAGAATTATGATTTCTTTGTTTTCTAGTTATTCTTTTGAATATTTGTCATGGTTTTGTTTTCTATGGTTAGAAAATAAGTTATTTAGTGCCTAGGTGTGATGAACCCTAAGTTGTGATAAGAATATGATTTGATCTTTTATTTAATGCAATTTAATTGATTGATTTATTGCGATTCAATTATATGTTATATTCTTGTTCTAATATATTTGAAATATTAGTCCATGATTTGATTTCATATGATTAAGATTAAGAAATCATTTTGTGTGAATATATCTACCATAACTGGAAGGAGTTGCATGTAAACCTAAAGATATGTTGATATAAATCCTCTGGTTTAGGTTCAAACTTAATAGTGAAATTCACCAATCGATAATGCAATTTTAGGGGTTTTAACTAGAAAAAGATTTTAGTTAATTAACGGGGGGTTAGTTGTTAATAGTATTGACAAAGGTAATAACACAAGATAGGAATTTCCATTGCCTAATAATTAATAATTTAATTGCATGATAAAGGGTTAATATTTAAGGATTCTTATGGGATTTATTACCTAGGTACTATTATTTGATATCGACTTTTTTTAGTATTTTCCTTATTCTGAGTTCATTATTGTTTTAAATCTTAGTTTAGTTTGTTTAATTTCATTTTTAATTAGATTAACAATCTGATTCGATGATTAGATAATAGGAAAAGGGTCATTACTGGTACTTACAATTCTCATGGGATCGACTGGTACTTGTCTGTTCTAGCTACAGCTACAGCTACACCGTGCACTTGTGATTTTAAAATTTATAAATTATTATAAGTGTAAAATAATTCAATCATGTTTTTGGCACCATTGCCAAGGATTAGTAATATTAGGAAAGTATAGCTTTTATTAATCTAGCCATTTTACTTTATTTTATCTTAGTTTTATTTCTAGTTTATTTTATTTAATTGAATCTTTTAATTATCTTATTCTCACAGATCTTAACCTTTTGGTCAGTTTATGAACCGAAGTAATCTAGCAAGCTTAGTCGACAAAGATTCAGAAATCAAAAGAATAACTTGTAAAAATCTCTGCAGAACACAACCAAGAGAGTTTGAGTTAGATAGACAAATAAAGGACTTGTAGGTCTTACAAAGAATGAAGAATTAGGAACTATGATAGACCAACCAAGGACGATGATTGATTATGCTAGACGAAACTTGACAGGAGTATAGTCCAGTATTGTTAGACCGACAACGAATGTCAGTAATTTTGAAATCAAACTGAGTATTATTCAGATGGTGCAACAGTCTGGCCAATTTGATGGACTATTATATGAAGACCCAAACACACATATCTCAAATTGTTTAGAGATTTGTGACACTTTTAAGATCGATGGGGCTAACGACGATATGATAAGACTGAGATTTTTCCTATTTTCATTGAGGGAAAAGACGAAGCAATGGTTAAACTTAATGCCAAGATCATCAATTGCTACATGATATTCAGTGGTAGAGAAATTTTTATAATACATGGGAGAGGTGTAAGGTGTAACATCCCGTTACCTATGGGAAGGTTAAATTAGTAACTATAAGTGAGCAATGGGAATTTAGAAATGCTTTTGCATGTTCATGCAGTTTGCGACATACATATATTGTGAAAAATGAAATTGTTGCACATGAAAATATTTGTACATGCATTCAGTGACAGTCCGGGTATAAGTGGTTATAAATGTAATTGTTTTGAGAATTTTGGATTATTGGAATTGCAAATTTATTTGGAGAGTGAAATTGTTGATTTGGAATTTGTGGAGAATTTTGGGAAATTTTTTTGGGTAAATTTTGGACCAGGAAAAATGCCGGGCGGCAGACCAATTGTTACCCGGTAGTAAAATTTATTGTCACATAGCACGAGAAGCTTTGATATATGGCCTTAGGAATTTTTGACAAGTGTTAGTTATTGGGAATTGGGTTTAAATGGATTGGTTTATAAGAGCTTGTTTGAAAATGGACATGTGGCAAG
>JAOSBL010000003.1:14457858-14469843 GCA_027568915.1 Erythroxylum roraimae | reverse complement strand
ATCTAACAGAAGTATAGAAATTTATATTATTTGGTATATTTTTCTATTTTTTTAATATTACCAATATTATACATATAATTATTGCATAATTATGACGTCACACCGATTCGACCGATGGTCGAACTGGTCAAATCGATGACCAGTAAAGCCTCCAATTTAACGTCCGGTCCAAATTTTAAAACCTTATTTATAACAAAACAAAAACTACGGCCATTATAATTTTATTCGGATCTCCACAAAACAAGGAAATTTGTGCATTAAGTACGTTGACTTTAATTCCATATATAGCTTATTCACTTGATTTTCACTTTTAGTTGTCGTCTAAATTAGTTCGTTAAGTTCATACAATATAACTTAATACCTTCTTAAAGTTTTGAATATGCAAATATTTAGTGGAAAAAGTACATTATTCTAAACAGAGAGTTTCTCTATATAATTTCCTTTTAATTGAAGAAGCGTTATTATATCACTATTTGAATAAAATTTAATGCAAAATAACGAATTTACCATCATCAAGATATATGATGAATTTTATTAGTAATTATACACATAAAAGTTATCATATTTATATTTGTTGGAAAATTAATAAACAAACCAATGATTAAAAATTTAATTGGTTTGACCTGTTTAATTTTAAAATTCTTGAATAGTCTAATTTTTTAGTTCAGTTTTCAATTTTTTAGTTCGATTTTCTTAAATAATTTTTGTTGTTAAAAATAGATTAATTCATTAATTAATAGGTGTATTTTTGTAAATTAATAACTTGTTATAAACTAAAATTAATTAATTAATTTTTATTTAATAATTTCTCTTTTCAATTAAATTTCAAATTCTTTGATAGATAAGGATAATTTTTAATTATATTTTAAATCCTTTAATTTTATTTAATAATTATTAAAAAATTTAAATTATAAATTTTTTAGTTTATTATTTTAATTTTTGGTCCAATTTTTAAAATATTAACAATAAGTCGTAATTAAATACAACAAAAACCTCCCACTCTGACAACGAGGGGTGGACCAATTGGTCCAGATTCCTCACTTAAGACTCTCCCCTAAAAAAGGAGGTCTTGAGTTCGAGTCACGCTAAAGGAGGGGAAATAGGCATGTTCCTATAGATGATCCTCTAGCCTCCTGGGCACAGCTCCTTGATCGGATCAATTACGGACGCCTCGCTTCCAGCGACAGTGTGGGAGTTGGAGCTACTCGGGAACCTGGGAGCTGATGGGAACCTGATGCTGAGCGGGGGGAGCCAGTGATCAATCATCAGCTGAACAATCAAGTATGTGAAGACTCCTTGTGCGCAGAAGTGTACAGACTACGTAGAAACCTGAGGGATCTTAGGGTTCCAGATTTACATCTTCTAGGCTCTTGAGGTGGGGTCGTAGGGGCTTAAAATTAGTCTGACTAAATCAGGATACCTAATGTAATTAAAAAAAAAAGGACTCGAGGAACAGTCGAAGCTTATTTATTTCTTACCCACACACGTTAAATACTTGGCAGAGGCAATTTATGGGGGACTAGAATGGCATGATTGTGATGACTTTGGAATGGATACGAAAATGCTACCAACTAGGGATGTACGTACGTGTCTGCTCCCTCCCACTATGTTGTGCTTTCTTTCTTAGCAATTGCCCCGCTTCTTGGCCTTTCAGGAATTTTCGGAAACCCTTTTGCAAATATTTTATTCAAGACTTAATTAACATGACTTAATTCCAATCACATCAACAAGGCACAAGAGATGCCTTTGGCGGCCCGCACGGGTTGCCTGAGTGGTAAACTAACAGGGTAAGTTGGTTCAAGGTCCTAAGTTCGACTCTCGGCAACGGGAGACAACGGACCGCTCTGTTAGGTAGCTGCTCAGGATCAGACCGTGATTCAATCCTCCAACGGTAGTCGAGGCTGCGACTGGGGGCCCTTGAAATTGGGGATCAACCTTTTTGGTCCAAGAGATGCCTTTGGCTTGGCCTCTGGATTCTAGTTTTGGTACAAAACGTTGTGATCCTTTTGTAAGTAGCAATTTTCATTGCGACCTGCCATTATTTAATACCATTCTATTGACCTTATAACAGAAGGTTTCCCTCAAATCAGACATTTGTTTTACTAAGAATTGACGAGGTAGTGAAAATTTTCAATGTATACAATCAATTTAGTGAGTGATTTTAAATTTGGTGAATCTGAAAAACTAAAATGAAAACATTCTTAATTATTAAAATATTGGTGATTATGCTTTTCAAATAAAAACAGTTGACCATTTCACTTGCACATAGACATAATGATATTATTTTTGTTAAATTTAAGGCTTAACGCTAGTAATTATTAAGTTAATATAAAATTTGAATTATGAATTCATTTACTTACGTCATTTTTTTAACTCACTTGTTAAGGTTAAATAGCTGCAAGATTTGGTCTAAGTTTGTTGATATGGCCTTCTTTTCCTAATTAAGTCCGTAGTAACTTATCTAACAGTTTCAGACACAATAAATTTAATAAAGCAAAGACAAAATTAATAGTTTGCCATTTTTGGAATTACATATCATTATATTAATTCTGCGAATCATTGTCCTATGTGATATGGGTCAAATGTTGTTAGGATCGAATAGAGTATAAAATTAGAAAGTAGAATATAAATGTCAAACCCAAAATCTGTTTAGTTTGACTAGAAAATTTTATTTAAATCCATATATATTAATGGAAGTATAACTCTATTTGTACATACAAGTCCTACTCATAAAAGAAATATCTTAATCTTAAAATTATATTCACATATGTTAAATGCAGTCATCTACATAACAAGAAGTAAAATCCGTCTAATGATGAATAAACAGAATTTAATATAAACTCAATATCTTTTTTTTTAATAGTAGACACATTTCCAAGCATTTTTTATAATTTACGTATAGTTCAAAAATAGACAAAATTTACATATATAAGTGAAAAGAGGAAAATAAGCAGCTGTACTGAATCTTATTATATGGGCCTACTGAAAAAACCTCTCTACAATATAGGGATAAGGCTGCGTACTATCAGGCTCTTCCAGACCCTACTTTATTGCGGGATTTTGGAATATGATGATGACGATGACTGAATCTTATTAGGGTGTTAAAATAACTATGATAATTTCTTATTTCTAGAAAGCAACCAGTGATTTAATTTATATCTGAATCCAGAGGCAAATTTCTCTTAAGCAAAAGAAAAAAGATCATCTAATTTTGACCCAAAAACATTGACTACTTCAGATGCTAAACGTCAAGTGACCAGCCCAACGAACTGAGAGCGGATGCCACTTAAATGAGCATATTGACCAAATACAAACATTTGAAAGGTTAATTTCAAAGTTCAACTGTATTCCTTCTTCCTCTTTCTTCTTCATTATTCTAATCTTGGGACTGCACGCAGTTTTATAACACAAAATCCCAAACTTTATACAACAATATTTTCGATGAAAATAACCACAATACATTTCTTCCCAACTACTTCGAGTGCCATAATTGTTTATTTAAACATATTGAAGACCAGAATCATTTATCCACAAAGTACCAAAATAAAGAGGCTGAAGACGGTTCCTCTCTCCATAGGCTTTGAAGAACTAGCAAATAGCTATGTATTAACCAAATGAATCAACAATTTAACACCTAGATGTGGTCCGATATAACCAAGTTCAATTGGTACATCCTCAATGGCATTCACCAAAAAGGCTATGTAGTTTACACACAAAACAAAAGCAATTCTTTTAAGCTACCTATCATTGTAAATTACACCTCTTGTCCACACTCAGTCTTCATTCTTATACTACTCTGCAATTAATGTTCACGCGAATAGCGTTACGATTCGTTCTATTTAAACCTGATATTGACAGAGCAGGTAAACCCCATCATTTAATTCTTCAATATGAAAAACATATTGTAATCAATGGCTTATGATACTCCCTTCAAAAAAAAAAAAAAGGCTTATGATACGTTCTATTTTCTTTTCTCACGTGACCCAAGTCCATAATCTGATAAAACTCTTAACTTTTTGACTATATAATTCAAGACATTTAAGAATAGACTGCCCACAAAAAATAAGGTGTAGATTATGGGTTTTTTTATGTTATACGTCGTCATAAATTTGTGAAATGCTGAAGAAGCCAAAAAGAGATATTAATATGGTTGCAAAGATTGGGGTATAATGAGCTCAAATTCCCAGTCTTGGCTTCCAATCATTCCACAGCTGACCCTTGAACCGACGACCACACTCACCCTCCCAAGATCAGAAATCTTGCCGGTTATTCTCCTACACCCTAACTCTGACACGTGTCAAAAATGGGATGGGCCAGACCCTTTGACTTGACGACCACAGTCAATAACCCTAGCCCAAGAAAGTGAATAAAAAATAGAGAAACAAAACAAAACAGAACCCCTCTCAATTTTTGTTTCTAGCCTTTTCTACCTGTTGCTATTTAATTGACCTTTAGAGCTCACTTTATTTCCTATATTTCACAATTTTTGCTTTTGTCTCTCCTTTGTCTCCTTTGCTTCTTTCCTTCACTACTTTACCTTTTTATCTTCTCTGCAAACATCAATCTTTCTCATTCTTCTTCTTTTGATCTTTTCTCAAGTTATAGCAACTTTCATGGCTGTTTCACCTACTAGCTCATCAAGCTTGGAATTGACTATATCCATGCCTGGCTTTTCGTCATCCCCTTCTATCCCTTCTTCTGGTAAGCAACATACTTCTTTTTTTTCTCACATGCCCCTACTCCACACATACATACCCCGTCTCTCTAATCACACCGTCACACGAACAAGCACTCTAATAGAGCCATTATTTTCTTTTCTTTTCTATTGACAATCGAATAATTCCATTGATACTTGCTCCTTTAGATCAACTACCATCTGCTTTCTTGCATGCTTATGATATGTGTCTTTTTCTTAAGAATTGCTTCCAGTTTTTTTTTTTCCTTCAAGTTCATGTGATCATAATTTCTCTGATATCAACATCTCTCTCTAATTGATGATTGGAAATGATCCTATGGAATACGTGATCAAGGGGGGTGTGTAGTGAGGGATCTAGACATAAATCGGATACCATCAGGGGCAGAAGAAGATTGGATCATTGCTGGCATGGAAGATGAAGAAGAAAGCACCAATGGAGCCCCACCGCGAAAGAAACTTCGTCTCTCTAAAGAACAATCTCGTCTTCTTGAAGAAAGTTTCAGGCAACACCATACCTTAAACCCTGTAAACCTTCTCTCTCTTGTTTCTATTTCCTTTATATTCATGTATTACATATGTCAACATCAGTCAAAATAAGAAACTAGACATGTATATTTTTATATATTACGCTGTTATGGACTCTGCAGCGACAGAAGGAGGCATTAGCTTTGCAGTTGAAGCTAAGACCAAGGCAAGTTGAGGTGTGGTTTCAAAACCGTAGGGCCAGGTACTGCACCTCAGATGTATAATGCTTAATTACGTGAGTAGTCATTAATTACATCTCTCTGCTTCCCTTTTTAGTTCTGTTGGTGGTTAGGAATAAAAGTTAGTAGAGTAGATATCAAAGTTGACAGAATATCACAAAAGAAGATTATTTGAATCAGATTCTAAGCCCGTAAATATCGCACTGTCATAAAGTTTGGAAGAGATGGATCTTTAAGAATGGTTTTGGCTTCAGTATATAATATGAACTCGAAGACAACGGCAGTACCAAATTCTTGATTTACATGTTACGATGCTTTGGTCATTTTCGTGGCCTAAATTATTCTACACCATAGATGATCGAAGCACCTTAGAGCTATCTTTGTGCTCTACGTTTCAGGTAGAAAAGAGGTTTTGGGATGTTAGTTTGTCCTTTTCATGTAGTAAAGCAAGATAAAAACATTATTTTTCCAGGGTGAAGGAAAGATACGTAGAAGTTGACAATAAATTAGTCGCTAATTATATATTTATTGATGAATGCATTGAATGAAAATCTTGGATTGAGAAAGGAGTTTTGAATGTTTCAAAAGAAGATAACCTGAATGTAGCTGTAGCTATGGATTGAAGAAGCCACCTGAAAAGTGATCTCGTATTGTTAACGACTTTAAAAAAATGCTGATTTTTTCTGATGTTATATATCTTCCGCTTCAGTATCTAAAATATTACTGGTCACAGAAGAGTTACTTAACCTACTGATTTGGAGTTTTGGTTCTAGCGTATGTTAAAAGTCCGTCGTACAACTAACAAATTAATAAAATTAACATTCCAGTCTTACACGTAGCAGACAGCCGCAGCATGTTTATGAACAATCACATGATGAGGTTATTTCGTGAACTCTCCTTTGTGAACCGATATAATGATGATTGTCTAGATGTCAACCGATATATATATATATATATATATATATATATATATGTATGTATGTACATGTTTTTGTGAACTATTTATAATTCAAACATGGAATGGTTGGGTATTGAGATGCAAGTTTTCTTTTGGATTAATTTGCCTCGTGTGCTAGTCATATCATGACTCTCTAATAGGTGTTCCTTTTGACTCATCATTCTTTGGACTAACCACAATTTCATGTTTGTTTGCTATCATCATACATTAGCATTATTAAACGATATCAAGAAAGGCAACGCAAGCACATAGTTGTCTCCATTTTATGCGTAATTTCTTTTTCTTAATTCGTGAAACGTAACACTGCAAAATTGGTCAGTTTGCTGAAGTCTTTTTTGTTCTATATAAGAAAAGGGAAAAGGGACTCGATCTGTGGTTATGTTAAAACCTACAAACTTCTTGATTGTTTCTTAAAGGAAGACTTATAAGGTCTTCTTAAATTGAACCGAAAGCCCATCACTTTAATTAACTTTACTGGAAAAATTATTGATTGGTGAGTCAAAATTAAAGCCTTTTCCTCAAGCACTCAAAAATAAATAAATGCAATTTTGGATATTTCAAATGGTTTGCAAGTGCTTAATCATGACAGGAAAATGGTTGCTAGTGCATGTACTTATTACACCCAGTAAGGCCACAAAGGAAAACCAAAATACTCTTAACAAAGTGTCCATGGATCCAACTATCTTTTGTTGCCGAAGAACATTGACTATTTTTGCTAGTTAGATAATACATTGCTACACTTAAGTGTCATTCACAAATTTGATGCATGCATGCACTAGCTAGTGATTTATAGTATTTTTGAGTCACATTACCTTAAACTTTTAATTTGTTGGTGGTCGTCTAGGTTTAAATCTGATTTCCTTTTCTGTAATTACTTTCAATTAGTAGAGTAATGAAAGGTGCACAACTTAAACCCAATCAAACACAGGCTTACCAGAAAATAAAATAGTATACAGACTTTTATATATCGGTGTTGTCTTTTTCTTTTTAACACATTTGAAGTTCGAACGTCTACAAAGTCGATTGTTATTAGACGCTGGTTTAGCCTTTCTATCTTAATGAACAAGTTAGTTCACTGATGGTCAACATATTTATTTTTCAGGAGCAAGCTGAAACAGACAGAGATTGAGTGCGAGTACCTGAAGAGATGGTTTGGTTCTCTAACAGAACAAAACAGGAGGCTGCAAAGGGAAGTAGAAGAGCTTAGGGCTTTGAAGGTTGGTCCACCAACCGTTTTATCTCCGCACACTTGCGAGCCTCTACCAGCATCAACCCTTAGCATGTGTCCTCGTTGCGAGCGCGTGACCACTACCACTGTCGACAGAGGCGGTCCCACCATCACAACCACCACCTCCGCCGCCGCAGTTGTCACCTTGTCCTCTAAAGTTGGGACGCCCACCCTCCAATCAAGACAACCTTCAGCTGCTTGTTAGTCAAACATAAATGATTATTTTGCTTGCAAAAGAAAACAACATAGATTAGAGAATGTTCATAGTAGTTTTACTTTTACAACCCAAAAGAAAAGAAGAAGAAGAAGTGTACTCTTAAATACTATAATGCCTCTAATCTATCACGATATAAATTCGAAGGCATTTGCTTTTTTTTTCTGTTTATTTTTTTTGGGGATCGAGGAAGGAACTTTTGCGGTAACCTTCAATTCGTACGATCTACTTTCAATCAAATTCACGAGAATGGGGGAATTAGGTCAGAAGTTCTTGACCAGATCGTCGGTGGAAATGTGATAATCTCGTCAGCAGTACTAAAAGTTGCAGTACTGATTGACCTAGAAAGAGAAAAATCTCAACTTTTATTTCAAGTATGGTTAGGGGGTGCCATAGATAGGCTCCAAGTATAATTTTAGATAAGAGATACAGATTTTTTATAATTTAAATTTTTTTAAAAAGTCTCTTAATCTTTAAAAATTAAAAAATATCTTTTTAATTTTTAACTTTTCAGAAAACCTTTTTTTTAATTTTTGATTAAAAATTAACTATGAAACCGACACAATATTAATATTGAATATAAACTAATAAAATGTTAAGATCATTATTATAAATTATTAGTTTGAATTAAATTGAATTAATTTGATTTGAGTTTAAGAATTAAGTTAAATCATTATGCAAACTACAGTTAATTGGTACAAGTGTGATATATATACCATATGTTTCTTGTCGTTATTTTTTAACCAAAATCTAAGAGGACATGTTTTCCTAACAAACTGAAAATTAGGAGTTTTTTTTATAAAATTTTAGAGATTAAGTAGTTTTTCAAAAGTTCTCTAACCTATAAACGAGGTTTATGTCTTTTACTCTGTAATTTTTATTGGGTCTCCTCATTTTATGCAACGTTATTTAAAAAGTTATATGTGCGATTGTAACACTTGATTTTTGGATTTTAATTGATAACATTTTGTAAGATTTTGTTATTTAATCTAGTAAATAAACTTTTTGTTATATAATAATATGAGTGATAATATAATGAACCTTAGATATTTCAGTGCCAAATAAGATAACTAAAAACTCTAAGTAATGTTGTGGAGATATTTAGGAAGATATCTAATCTAACTATGAATAAATAGAAAAATTGTTACTTTATTTTAGCTTCTACTTCATAGATATCTGATTGGCTCTCTTTAATCCCTAGCTTAAAGGAGAAACAACTGTCATTTACTTACTTAGGAAGTACCGTCTCCTATAAAAGGCCAACATTCACTATTTTTTTGCCGTAAATTACTAAGTTTATAAGAAGGATTAACAATTGGTGCAATCAGTCACTTTCATTTATGAGAAGACTCCAACTTATCAATTCAATGTTGAATTCCCTTTATATTGGATGGTTTGCTCATATTGCTCTTCTTAATTTACTAATTAAGACTATTGAGAAATATCTTAGGAGTTTCCTTTGGATAGGAGCTTGTAACTCTTCATATGGTGACTGAGATGGCTTGGAATGTAATTTGTCTTCCTAAGAAAAAGAAAAGGTGGCTTAGAAACACTCCATTAAAGCTTACAAATAAAATATTACTAGTTAAACACATTTGGAGATTGCTTATAGATAAGGAGTCTCAATGGGTAGGATGGATACACTCACATTACTTAATATATACTGATTTTTGGTTATGTCAAGTAAAACAAGACTCCTTATAGACAATACAAAATATCTTCAAACTAAGGGAGCATTTTACCCTTGGATCTAAATTCGGTTGCATGATGGTTCTAAAGCTTTTTCATGGCTCGATAATTAGAGTTCAATAGGCCCTTTATTGAGAAATAATTCCTTTTCTCATTTTAGGATAGTAATTCTATGTTAACCAACTGTAATTTAAGAGAATCAATTCAATCTTGCGCACTCCACTAAAACTAGACCACATATTTTGCTATGTAGACTATTAGCTAACTCAGTAGACGGGGTTCAAAATTCAATAGCCTACTGATCAATTAGGAGGCTTATCTAATAGATCATACAAGGAAATGTTAAGAATTACAGCTCTGATTGTGCCTTGGTATCTGATCCCGATTTTTCGATATATGTAAGTTTTAATATTTAATCTCGATATTCTATAAACGTACTTCGCGTAGTACCTAACGTGTCGATCCCACGAGGAGGGTTAATTTATTCATAAAATATAAAGCCAAACAAATCGCAAAAATTCATATGTAACTAAACTAAAACAATAATGCAATACAATCAAGCAATTCAAGTCAAGAATCAATCACAAAATATTGACAATTTAGCAAATTGCAATATACACTCATGAATTAACCTACCAATTGAGAGAAAGAAGAATTTTACCTATCCTTAATGCTAACCTAATTGATGATAAAACACTGGATTACGGTTCTAGAGGGTCCTAGGGTTGATTACTCTCCCTCGACTCTTGATTAAATTTGAAGTTGTCTAATAAACTATTAGAAACTATGCAACATCTCTCTTCACATGATTTATCGATTGATTTAATTCTCGTTCTATTAAATTACATAACTCTTGTTAGCCCAATTTAATAATTTTTCACTTGATTCACCCTCTCAATTTATCACCGAATTATGCAATTACAGAAATTAAATCACAATCAATCCAGTAAAAACACAGACAATCAAACTTCATTAAATCAAGAGTAAAAACCCAAAGGTGAGTTTAGACATTCTTCAACATTCACAAAATCTTATCATCTATAGTTTTTTTTTCCAATTCTATACATAAATAAAATTGAAAATACACTGGAAACAAGATTTGAATGGACGATGGAGGCAACAACGTCAGTAAACCTCCTATTCCGGAGAGTACTTTGTATCAGCTTCTTCTCCACGTCTCTCTTTCTTCTTCTCTTTCTCAATCTTTCGATGAACTCTCTCTAGGGTTTCTCAATGGTGGCTGACGCAAAAAGCCCTTCCTCCTCTTTGTCTTATTCTTGATATACTTGTTGTGTTTTGGGCAGCCCTAAGATTTTTCGGGATCAAAACGGCCTAAAAATCCTCAAAACTTGACTTTTCTAAGTGTCTGCCCAATGCAGGCTACGATCTTGGCCACATCTGAGCCTTCTGTCATGATCGTGGCAAGAAGGCCACGATTGTGGGCCTTGTCTTGGGCTTCTGTCACGATCGTGACATAGGGGCCACGATTGTGGGCTGACTCCAGTGCTTTTGTTACGATCTTGGCCTGTATGCCACGATCGTGGGCCATTGTTTCGACACAAGTCTCTCCAAAACTTCTTCGTTCTTTGATGTTGACCCTGAAATACTAACAAACACATCAAAGTACCTCAAAACATAATAATTAAACTTAAAGACTTGTTCTAACCCATAAAAACACTTAAACGCAAATAAGCACAAACTAACACAATTCTAACCTAAACACATACTAAACGATTGAATAAACAATTAAATACATATCGAATTCAGCCCTAAAACATGATGCAATTCATACTTATCAGTATCGATTGGTTTGGTTTCCTTAAACAATTCCAAAAATGGCTTTTATATTATGGTTAGCTATTCTAGGAAAATTATCAACAATGGACATAATGTTTATGTTGTAGGTGGATGAAAAGTGTTATATGACCAGTTAGTCTAGTAAGAACTTCAATAATCAATGCATATAAATATGGAGATATGGTGAACTTTTAGTGATTGTTATTGGCTCTCCGTTCATTATGATTGTATAAGAGATTAAATTAATGCATTGCTCTAAACAAAGAAAGAGTTTTTATGAGAACATGATACGGAAACTCCAAGAAAACAAGGTTCTTGAAACTCCCTAATCCTATTGAATCAAAACTCCAATATTTATATTCTAAGAACATGCTAGTTCAAACCCCAATTATACGAAATTGAGACCCAAACCCAAAGAAAACAGAAGAATTGAACACGCCACAAGCGATTACCTTGATAAGTGATGCAATCCTTAAAGTAACAACAAGAAGAACACACCTTTCTTGAAGATAATATCACTCAATTTTGTTAATCAACAAATATGATGTAAACAAGGATAAAATAAGGTATTTATATCCTTGCCCACGTCCTAAACCTAAAAGGAATAGGTTACAAGACCCTATAATGCTAAAACAAGCCTAATCCTAACTAGTTTAGGAGTTTATAGCCCAATAATGCAATCTGATCCTAATCCACTTA
>JAOSBL010000003.1:14436795-14455825 GCA_027568915.1 Erythroxylum roraimae | reverse complement strand
ATGCTTGCTTCATTGCTTTGGCCCTAGCTCTTGTCATTGGGCCTCCAACATCTTATAATGGATCTTTAGGAACATTAGACTTGAGTGTTGGGCCTTTGATATGGGAATTTCGTTCATCCCCTTGCCTTCAACATCCAGACTTCAAATCTGATCCAATTTCAGCTCCTAAGCCTCCTTGTGCAAGCTCATGTCCATGCAAGTCATGTCCTAGGCTTCCTTGAGGCGAATCACACCATGGATGCTTCTCTTCTTGTCTTTCACATGCCCATGGTTCTCCATCAATAAAATAAGACTAAGAATAAGAAATATTCAATAACCAGATTTAGATCGTTGATCGTCAAGACAACCAGCTCAATCATTATCATAATAGGCTTGTAAAGAAAGGGAAGGGGATTTGGTGAAGTGAATGCCATAAAAGGGTGTAAAGAAAAGATACTGTAGAATCTGTTTCATCACGGGCTAGTGAATGTCAATATGACAATATAAAAACTAAGATACCTTATTGACAGCAAATAAAATGTCAGGCCAAGTGAGACAAAGATATTGAAAAACATCAACAATGCTACAGTATTCTGTACGATCACAGAGGGGAACACCATGATTTTTAGACAAGGGAAGAGATGGACTGATGGGTCTATAAACTAGTTTAGATTTATCAAAGCCAGCTTAAAGAACATCTTTCATATACTATTTTTGAGTCAAAAGAAGATTAAGAGAAGTGGTGTGAGCTTCGATACCAAGAGAGTGATGAATTGGACCTAAGTATTTTATAGAAAAGGCATAGTTGAGATCATTAATACGGTTTGTGACGAAGGCTGGTGAAGAATTAGTGACTAAAATTTCAACCACATATACTAAGAGAAAGGTTATGAGAGAGCTAGTTATATGAATGAAGAGAGAAGAATCAGATTTTGAGGATTTAAATTTTTTATCAAGGATTTTTTGAATTAAATGATGAAACTAGGCTCGAAGGGCTTGTTTAAGACCATATAAGGCTTTATGGAGTCCACAAACATAGTGAGTATAATGTGAATCTGTGAAGCCAGGAGGTCTCAACATGTAAACAAGTTCTTGTAAGTAACCATGAAGAAAGGCATTATTAACATCAAGTTAGTGAATAGGCCAATTATGAGACATTGCTAAGGTGATGATGATGCGAATAGTTATGAGACTGAAGGTGGCAGTATAATCAACACCTAGGGTTTGATGATAACATTTGGCTATAAGACAAGCGTTGTAACACTCAAGGGAACCATTAGGATTTTTTTTTTTTAATGTGAAAAACTCATTTATAGTTGACAATATTTGTGTTTGGTGTGGGAGGAACAAGAGTCCATTGGCATTGTGATGGAAAGCACTAAACTCATCAAACATAGCTTGGCGCTAGTGAGGAAAATTGTTAGCTTGAGTAAAGGATGTGGGATCGAAAAGAGTATTTTAGGTGGTGAAAGTGTAAGTAATGTAATCGGAAAAGTTATGAGGGGTACGCTTGTGATCTCAGGTACTTGTTATTATAGGATGAGGAGGGCAATGTGAAGTTGTTGGGAATGGGGGGAGAGAGTGGAGGGTAAAGGGTGAAGAGATAAAGGTAAAGAAATAGGAGAAGGTGAGGTGGAGGATGAGATAGGTAAATTCTTTTAAAAAGGGATGGTAAAGGAAGCGGACATGATAGGAAATGTAAAGCTTAGACTTTATAGGATCAAAACATTGATAACCCTTATGTAGGGAGGTATAATCAAGGAAAACACATTGTATAGACTTTGGTGTAGGTTTGTCTATACGAGTGGAGGCCAAATAAGGAAACAAGCACAACCAAATACCTAAATATAAGTAAGGTTAGGTGGAGTATAGTGTAGGATTTCATGAGGATATTTGTGATGAAGAACAAGAGTGGTAAGAGATTGATAAGGTAAATAGCAGTGGTGAATGCTTCATACAAAAAAACTTGGAGAGGGAGGCATGAAGAAAAAGGATGAGACCAATTTCAATAATGTGACGAAGTTTACGTTCAGCAAGAACATTTTCTTGGGGTGTATAGGGGCAAGAGATGTAAAGAGTGATACCATTGGAAAGAAGATAGTGAGTAAAGGCACCTTTGGTAAGTTTAGGAGCTCCATAACATTGAAAAGTTGAGATTTTTTGTGGTGGCTTTAAAAAATTGAAAACGAAGTAAGGCATGAGTTTTGTGAATTAGAGGAAAAATCCAAGTAAAATGCCTAAAGTGATCCATAAAGATTATGAAATATCAATAACTAGAGTGAGAAAGAGACAAGAAAAGACCCCAAATATCATAATAAATTAGTTTTAAAGGTTTGACATAAATTCGTGAAGATATAAGAAATGAAAACAAATACTTTTACCTAGAAGACAAGAAGTACATGGATTGATGACATTTTTTAAAAGGCAAAATATGACCTAATTTAGATAATGTGGAGTGACACAGATGACCAAAGTGTTGATTATACAAATTTATTAAGGCAACTATGAGTGTAATTGGATATGTTAAGTGCATTGGAATCTTCATTGGATAGAGGTTGTTATAGATGGGGCCTGCAAGAAGTGGGATTATGGATTTGAGGTCCTTCACAACGTAACTAGATAGATAATTCAATGACAGAAGAATTATCAGTGACAAACTTTATAACAGATAAAAGATTAATAGTGACGTAAGGAACAATCAATATATCTCGAAGGTGAAGAGTATGATAAAAAGTTGGAAATGTTAAGGTACCAGTAGATGAAATAGGAAGAGCGTGTCTATGACCAATAACGACTTGATTGGATCTTTCATATGTTATGACATATTCTACGATGGGAGAATATGGAGTCATATGAGCAGTGACGCTAGTATCTGATAACCATTCAATAACATTATTGGTGTTTAAGGAAGTTGGCTTGATCGTGTTAGATATTTATGGCAAAGAAGGATGTGGTAATATTATTTGTCGAGTGGAAAAATCCATTAGAGCAATTTTGAGATTCTATATACCGAAAACAATAGTGAGCAATAATATTTCCCCATTTTAAACAATTTTGACATTGTGTAGGTGGCCTAGTATTGAAATTAAGCTTAGGATAAGAGGAGTTATATTGGGTTGGGGTCTGGAATTAGGATTCGGATGGAGTATAAAAAAAGAGTTGAAATCGTTGGGTTTCATTGAATTGCATAAGCCTAGAGTGTTGTACATTTAGTGGGCCATTAAACTATCCATTTAATTGATCAACCCACATTCTTGGTGTCTAGACGTGTTCGGGCTCACAGATGGGTTTCAACCTCTTCATTCCCTATCAAATTCTCTGCCATGTGAGCCATAGGTGGAGTGATTGCTATTGGAGAAGGCAAGGAATGCAGAAATCGATTGAGGTGACGCATTGAAGGAGATCAGTCGCCACTCATGGAGCAAAAGTTTTTCTCTAAATTTTGCAAAGGTAATGTCAGTGTTGCGATTTTCTTTCTATGTTTGTGATAAATGACTCAAATTTTACAAGTAATCAGTTTAAGGTGAAGAGGATGAGGTTGTCATCTAAGATTGAATCTCTAATGGCAGTGAGTTCTTCTATAGTATTAGACATAATATTAAGGCAGTCGATATCCTTTTTTTGAAGTGTGGAGTTTCTGGCCGAGGAGAGATTGTTGAGATGTTGATTGTTGCATGAAGTGGTCTTCAAGTCCTACCCAGAGATTGCGAGTCGTGGTATGTCCGAGTGCAAGTTGTGCAATTGAAATAGAGAGTGATCCAGTGATGAAGCAGTAAACCAGTTCATCAATTTTCTTCCATTAGACGTATTCAATGGATTGGGAGTCCGAGTTTTGTCCCGGAGGTGAAATGATCCCGTCAATGTAACCAAGGAGATCTGAGGTCATGAGAATAGCTTGTATTTGGTTTCTCTATACTAAGTAGTTCGTAGAGTCCAACAGTGTAGCTAAAAAATTGGTGATTTGGTTAAATGGCAATGTAAAGAGATTGTTTTTTGACATGTTATATGTGAAATTGCTCTCTTATTATGTTGAATCTACTAGTGTGTGGCTGCGTGGAAACTGCCAGTGTTTGGTGTGTGTTAAGTTGAGTCTACTAGTGTTTAGTTGTGTTATGTGTTCTGGGATTGGAATTAGCTACTAAGTGTAGGCTATGATATTTTTCTGTATATGTTCTGAGTTTTGCTGGACTGATGTATATAGTATTGGTGGACTGATGTATATAGTATGGTTTGCCAAAATAATGGCTCAATGTTGAAAGAATTGAAAATAGGCTCTAATATCATGATAAAACAAGTAATACAAAGGAAGAATGTTGTATTTTGTATTTTATTATCAACCGAGGAATCTCCCTTAATATACAACTTGAGAATAACTAGATAACGATAAATTGAATAAATGATAAGAATAAATAAAATATACAATAAACTTGATTTAGGCATGCGAAAATAGTAATAAACTATAAAACATATTATGGTTGAGATAATGAGATGTTGTGAATATTCACCGTTCCCATCAATCGACTCATCATATGGATTAAGGATCCTATTCGCTCAGGCAACTGGGGAAATTTCCACTGTATATCCAAGCCCTTGATCTAAGATTACGGTTCTGTCTAATCTCTAAAATAGAACCTTACTCCTTCAATCTGAGGGTCTGATCTACCTTCACTTTGGCATCCGCAAGCCTTTACCTAGTTTGTATATTCGTGGTTGGGTTGTTGATATCTATCCCTTGTCTGATTGTAATTTCTTATTTTTGGTTCAAACAACGAAATTCTCAATCACCAAAAACGAATTCAATAATTTGGTTAAGCAGCAGCTAATTTCAGCCCCTTTATTTGATTAAGTACCTTCCTTATACATGATGTCTTTAAGAGGGAAATCTAGGAAGTGCCTGATATACATATTAAATTGAGTGGACCTGCCAAGTGCCAATGGGAACCATTTATTAACGTAGCACTATAAAAATGTAAGGTGTTTATGCAATATACTGAGTTAATAGGGATTAAGCCTCCGGTCCTGGTGGTGGCACTACTGCATCTTGGAGTAGCACAATTTTTGCTTGACCACCATACTCCTCTGGTACGGCTTCACCACCAATTTCTCTTAACATATCTTTTCTTTCTTCTTCACCGGTTACTATCACAATCTGCACAATCATCCAACGTAAAATGCAAATCAAATGAAAAGCTAACTGCACAACTAATATAAACGCTACTAAATGTGACACACTAACAGACTGATCATACTAAAAATATTGAGCGAAAATATAAAGGCACCTATCTTTGAAATCGTGATATTTACTATCCTTTTCTTTAGTTTTTCCTGCTAAAGTAGAATGTAATTGGATGTTTTCCAGCGCCAACTTTTTATTTCACATTTTTTTCATTTAAGTTCTAAACCCTTTTCTTTCCATGTTGAAGACAAAACCTTTTTTTATAGTTAATATAATATATTAACGCTTAGAACTCACATGAAAACATGTAAAATGATTTAAAACCCAATTAAAAAATGAAAATAACTATATTTTCTCGCAAAACCCATATGCACGAAAATATATTGTACATCTATAATCTCCTAAAACATTTTTTTCCATAGTATTATTAAGAAGGGTAAAAGATACAGACCGAGACTATAATTTAAAAAGATTTAGAAAAAATCCATGATCTTTAAAATTTTTGAAACAACTCCTTTTAGTTTTGGTTACTTTGGTTAAAAAATTACGATAAACCACATGTAGTATAAATACTAGACATAGACTAATAAAATAATGTTTATATAACAATTCAACTTAGCTCTTAAACTCCAACTAAACTACTTAAATCTGACTTAAATTAATAATTTATTATAATTATCTTAAATATTAATTTAAGTCATTTAATTAGTTTAAGTTAGATTTAAGAGCTTAATTGCATTACTATATGACATTTGATCAATTCATGTATGATATTCGTACTACATGTGTTTCATTATTATTTTTTAACCGAAGTCTAAGATAAAGAGTTTTTATGAAAAACTGAAAACTAAAAAGAGCTTTTTTAAGTTTAAAAAATAAAATATTTTTTCTAAAAATTTTTAAACTACAGGAAAAGTATGTCTTTTAGCCTATTAAGAATATTACAAAATAGCCAATAATTTTTCTAAAAATTTTACACTAATTTGGTGGGACATTAGTTTTACTCATTCTTTAAAAGTTTGAACATATTATAAGATCGCTTACTTTTATTTTATTTTTCTATTCAAGTCCTCTTATTATTTGAAAATTAGTGATGAGTCTCATAATTGAAGTTATTAGAGAACTTCTTCCGAATAGATGAGTCCAATACAATTGAAGTGGATAATCATTTCTTTGGTAATCTTGTATCTTTAAATTTCCTATTTTACCTTAAATTCAATTCATCTATTATTTTACTTTCACCATCTTTTTGACAAATTTTAGAAAAGATGTTCTTATTAGTCTACCAAGTAATCACACTTTTCTATTTTAATTTTAAAATAATGGCTTTATAGTTTCATAAATCCTTTACAATTCAATGAATTAATCGAGGTAGATGGTGAGAACTTGCTAAGGATTAAATAACAAATATTCTTAAGTAGCCATTCTTATGATCTATTACAAGGAATTGGAAACCCAATAACAAAGATAATTTTGCAAGGATTAATCATAAAGATGCAAAAAAAGGAGGTTTTTCAAGATGAATAAGATGAATTGCCAAGATTAATCACATTCTACATATTGAAAATGGAATATGCCTAATACATGAAGAATAAGACTCGGAGAATGTCTAACAATTGGTCCATTTGTTTTGCGTTAAATAAAGCTCAATTTGCATAATTAAGATGTATTTAAGGGCTTAATTTATTTTGTTTATTATTAAGCATGTTTTATTGTAATTCAGCTACAACTTACTTATAAAGCCCAAACCATGTTAGTATTATTTTATAGTTGTTGTAAAGTTCCTATTTAGGTTAAGACATATTATGGGGTTAATTTTTAATCTAATTAGGATTCTTTATAACATTAAGGATATAAATTGAAATAAGATTTCTAGAGTCCTAGTTAAATTAGTATTAATAGTTAATTTTTGAATCGTTGTTACACTTGCTAAGGAATGTTCCTTTAAGGCTCCAGTTTTCTTTTCCTTTTAAAATTTTAGTTCTTTTGGATCTTATACTTATAAAAGACCAACTTGTTGATATTAATTGTGCATTATCAATATAAAAATCAAGTCGAGAGTTCTCTTCACTTTTTTCTCTATGTTTTTTAACAAGAACTTAATTTGATCTTACCAAGGCAACTTTTAGCGATCAATATCCTTCCAGCTTTGGTTCTAATCTGTGGGTTTGGTTAGCGTCAAGTTTTCTTACTTGATTTGAAGACGATCATAGGACTCTAATTTCTTTTTATCTAGGTTTTAGATTGTTTCTAGCCTAAGGTTCGCATTATCTAGTATTAGAGCTTCAGCTCTTGAAATAATATGCTATATAGGACTTTGTGTCCTTTTGAAAATTAAAAGACGTTTATGTCGCCACTCGGACTCAAACCGAGATGCTCTAGCACTACTTCCTAAGAGCAGCGTGTCTACCGATTTCACCACAGCAGCTTGCTCGAAATTATAATAAGCTATTTTTATTCAATCGTCGAACTTGAAAGAGTCAATTCAATGAATACTTTTTCGTAAATATACAAATTATTAAGAAATGTACAAATTAATAAAAAAAATTCCTTTCCTTAAATTTTAATAAGTAAACTCCATCCTTTTAGAGTTTGTTTTCTTTCTTCTTATTTGTAATTGTGTCTTTCATAATTCGTCTATTTAATTCTTTCTATCCTCAATTTTTTTAGCATTCGTATGCATTCTCCTTCAATCAAAGTTATTTCATTTTCTTCTCTTTTGTTTTTGAGTTAGTTCACATTGTATATACATAAAATAAAAAAGACAATAAAAAGAAAATAAAAGGAGAGAGAAAAAGGAAAAGAGAAAAGAGAAAAGGAGAGAAAACGAAATAAA
This sequence comes from Erythroxylum roraimae, assembly GCA_027568915.1. Lineage (NCBI taxonomy): Eukaryota > Viridiplantae > Streptophyta > Magnoliopsida > Malpighiales > Erythroxylaceae > Erythroxylum > Erythroxylum roraimae. Next base: position 14,447,834 of record JAOSBL010000003.1, on the reverse strand, counting down.
AAATCAAATTGAAATCAAAAGTGTAGATCAAAACCTAAATTCTCATCCTTTTCTAGTTTAAAAAAGATTATTATTTTTATTTCATCATTATCTTCTTGTTGATTTTGTTAACATATTCTTAGTGTCAAATTCATCTTAGTTACCCCTTTGTTGATTTTGCTTCCATTGTTCTTTCGTGTTAATCGTAATTTTCATCAACCGAAGTTATAAACCCTATTGTTGCTTGTTGTTTTGGCAAGACCATTGATAGAGTTCTTCTTAAAGGACTCGTAAAGGAAAATTGAGTGGTGAAAAGGCAAGAATAGTGAGAACATCACCAAGAAAGCCAAAATTGAGTGGAACACAAGTGATTAAATGATATAATCTCTAGTGTAAACGCATAAAGAAGTTGTAAAGAAAATCAATCTTTATTACTAATGTATCTTTGCGGATTTAATCATGAGCAGTGATTGAGATAATGTAGAATTCAATCTTAAGTTGTTTATAAAAATAATATAAGACCAATTCAAAGTTCTAAACATGAGGTTAGATAGTTTAGATTCCCCGTTAAGACCTAAAGTCTCTAAAAAAACATGTTTGAGGAGGAAGAGGAGGATTCTAGTTATGATGAGACTAGTTCTAGGAAGGGGAAAAGGGCTATTTCAAAATTAGATAACAATTTGGGAAGTAAGATGATAAAAATCCCAACCTTTAAAAGAAAGAATGATCCTGAACTATATTTTGAGTGGAAAAGGAAGGTAAAACATGTGTTTAGATTGTCATAATTACTCCAAAGAAATGAAGCTTAAACTAGGAATAGTTAAGTTTACAAATTATGCTAGTATTTGGTGGGATCAATTTGTGATTAATAAGTGTAGAAAGAGAGAATAACAAAAGAATATATAGAGATTGTAAGTATAAGAATTTTTAATAAATTATTATTAATTTTAAAATATTTTTATTTAAAATTTTAAATTAATTATAAAATTTAAAATAATTATAATATATTACATAATTTGTATTAGCAATTAATATTAAATAATTAAATAGTATATTTTAGCTAATAATAAAATTAGAATAATTACTAATTTGTTTAGTTTTTATAAGTTGTTCAAAGAGCTAGAAATCAAAACAAAAAACTAAAACTAAAAATTTAACAAAAAAAATTTGTATTAAATTTGAAATGAATTATTACTATATTTTTAACTTTAGGAAGATTTCAATAGTAAAACATAAATTCTGTTTAAAGAATTATGATAAATATGAAGCTTGATTAATAAAAGATTTGATTATTCTCTTTCAAAAACTTATGACCAAAATTTTGAAAAATGAATTAAATTAGATAAAGTTTGAAAAGAGGGTAATTGAAAACCTAGTTATCCTTTGAAGCATCCATGTTGTACGACTGGTAAAATATCATAAAGATGCATAAAAGTAATCCATCTAAAAGAACACAAGTGACTTCTGAGTTCTTAGCTCAATTGGATTTTAAAGAAGCAAGACATACCTTTTCCAGTGTTGCCTTTTCAAGGAAGCGAGAAACGATTTTCCAAACACTCACAAAGAATCGTGGCATGTTTAAAACAAATAACTTCCCTAGACGCTCAGGATAGTATGCCTGAATGACCACAACCATGAAAGTACATCAATAACTAGCTTGAAGCTAGGAGGTTATAACACAAAGCTATCATAAATACATCGTTCTGATTCTATCCAATGATAAAAATTTTTGAAAGAAGAAACAGATACTCGCTAACGCCTTTTCTTCTTAACAATTCGCCTCAACATAATTTTAGACAATAAATCATCATAATTGGGAAAGGAAGAATGTTTTCATTTTAAGATGCCCTATTCCCTTTTCTTTTTCTTTCACCAACTACAAAGTTGCAATATTTTGTAACTATTTTATTGTGCAACATTTAATTCTCTTGCATTTGAAAGAATACCTGCAAAAATTGGAAACCGGTGATTAAGCCACGAACATCAACGTTTTTGTATGTAATTTGATGAAGATCAAGAATGGCAATTAACTTCTCATTGCCTATTTCTCTTCCTTTAATTGCACTGAAACATGGAAATTGAATATGTTACAATGGTGGTTTCAGTATTGACTGATCAAAGATCAAGAAAATAACCACACCAAAGGAAATCAAGCAAATAACCACAGTAAAGTAAAAGGTTTAAGTGAAGAATTTACATGTTGAGTGTTCCAATTCAACGCTCAACTATCAACCAGTTGGGATTAAATACATTTTAAAAAGCCGAAAGAAAATTAGAAGTATTGCCAAGTGCTACTATGAATAAATGTAATCTCCTTCTGAACCATTAAGCAACTGAAAAACTAGATGCTCTCTAGGTTCCTCTAGTCTTGACTCTGTCCACAATGGTAAGGATAAAAGTATATTTTAGATTTTTTTAAAACTCCAAGGCGATTAGAATAAAATCTAAACAAAGATCTCAGTTTCATCACTTAGAATAATCACAAGATCTGCTTCAATGTCTAGAGTTAACAGATTCACATATGATGTGATTTGAGCTGGCAGTTTAATGCTACAACTATAGATATCATTTTAACATTTTATAAGTCAAAATATCAGACCTCGTTCCTCATTTGTTAACAAAAACTATACCTTGCAATGGTCTTGTCAAGCAGATGAACCACAAACTCTGCAAAGAAAACAAAAACAAAACAAACCAAATGCTTACTTGTTGGTAATGACTGTGATAATGAAACAAGGGAAGGATCCTGGTAATAGCATTTCATTAGTTTGCACCCAGTCCTTGCACAACGACAAAGTAGAGAATGCTGAAGCCCTTAACATCCTAATAATTGCTAGCTCATTATCACTGCCCTCAAATTCATCAAATCCATAATATACTGATGGAGTAGGAATAAAATTGAACTACCCTAGAGCAACTCAGCCTGGTTTATAAGAAATGTGGTAGATATCCCAAAAAGGAAACATGTACAACTACTAACCAAACAAAGTATTCCAAGAAACACGGGCTTCTCGTAAAAATGTGCAGATAGAGCTGGCGACACCATACCATGTAATTACAAATAGTAGAAGGAAACACAATCATGGTTTAGTAGTCCAAGTCAGTTTATCTGAAAAAGGAACAAGAATTTTCCTGTTGGAAACAAAATTTTAATACAAGTAAATTATCATGTATGCCTCAACATACCCTTGGTTATGACCAATTCCTTCTGATGAAACAAGAAGAATAGTACAGGGTAAACCACCATAATCTTCTACCAGGCAAGAAAAAAGTCGATGCAATTAATGTATCCTTGATGTAGACAAGTGCAACTAGGATTAGCACAAACTATTGGATTCTTTTTTCTTTTCTTGGGTCACCGGCCCAACCCCATCGACTTCTATAGTAAAATCAAGAAAACGCTTTTAAATAAAGGGCACTTTGACTATTTTCATAGCGAACAATAGAACATCATTTCCATTGGCCCACATCCGAAAAATATTCCAATTCGACTACCCACCTCAATGTCATGTGCACAACAAATGCGACAAATCTAGATCTGATGGTATCGTTGCACTCACCAAATCAGAGACCAACTTCGTTGAAACGAAGACCAAACAACATGGACGAACATTAACAGACCAGTTTGGGACAGAAACAATGTAATTGACTGAATTCTGGTACTTACTCTTGAATTGGAGTTGATCCTTGGAGGGAGTATGGTTTCTTACTTTGACGATTAGTAATGGATGTCCATCCTTTGATAAACCTTGCAAAAATATCTTTCTGGAGTCCAGTTCATCCTGGACTTCACAGTCTGGGAAAAACCCATTTGGAACAAAAGTAGACCTCCAGTTATGCCATTGTACGAACATTTTTGCTGCCTTCTCTGGGTCCATAGATCTTGCAAACAAGAACCTCAACAATGTTGGGTCTCCATATTTCTACGTTAAGAAAAAATCCAAACCAATAACACTTACGTGAACCCAACAGAACTCACACACAACAAACATACAAGCGGGTATAGGAAACCAAAAGTAAATCACAAACGAATTGATTGTGTAAATGAGTAATCTTAATTACAAATTGAAAACAGAAAAGAACGGTTTAAGAAAAAGTGCATACCTCAGTAGAACAACCAACTGTCTCAACTGATTTCCTCGTCTGTGTAATTGCACTTTCATTGGTTCTATCCATCTGGGGCTGCGAGGATGATGAAATGCCTTACATTTTGTTAAAACTGACTACAAAAAGAGAGGTTTCAGCCCCCGCAGTCTCTTGAAGACTTTTCGTAGCTCAATTCGTCAAACTTTTAGAACTTACGTCACCCACGCACTGTCCAGAAGACAGACTTGGTGGAAAAAAATTAAAGAAACGAATGTCACAGTGAGTCTCGAGTCGTTGGTCTAAACAGTTTAAAAAATTAAAAAAAAAAACGAAAACAGTTTTCAATTTGACTTTTATTAAAATTTTCTTAATCTACTGACTTTTAAATTAATTTGTGATGATTAATTTTTTTTAAAAAATAAGATTGATTTTGAATTTACATAAGATATTTATTTTTAAGTTGTTGTTTTCTGACTTTAAAGAAGTAACTAGAATTCAAGTTCCATTGGTCAAATGGACATTGCAAATCCTTAAAATACTGACTTAGTTATAGTTATGTTACGTCATCCTACAACTAGAAAAACTTAAAATGAGTTCATCTTTCAATAAAGAGTTTATGAACGAACAATCTTTCACCGTCAATTATTGCAAAATTAAACGACTTTTCATTAAGTAAAATATAATTTTAGCTTCTAAACATATTTAAAACTATTATATCATAACTTCACAATCTCATCTTCCTTGATAATTTTGTATCCTCATCCAAAAGTTTTATTTAGAAATTAATTAAGAATGTCGTTGAGAGCTCAGGAGCAACAAGTTTCACAATTCAATGTTTAAGTAATAAAGAAAAGAGAAGAATTGAGATAATCTATAGGAATGACAACTTTTGTTCGACCCACCTCGCCTTAGCCAAAAGTCAGGGGACACTTGGTTTACAGAGAATAATGAGAATGAGAATAGGAATAAATATAGTGAGGAATGAAAATGGATAAAATCATTATAATTATCATTGGTGGGGGTTGTTTTGTTAAAAATATTGAGAAATAAAAATTTGTTAAATTTTTTTTATATCAAATTTTAAATATATTTTAATTGATTATTTTTAATTTATGCACCCTAATTATAATGAAAAAATGTTTAAAATCAAGTATATTGTTGTTTTTCCTTTTCAATAGCTTTTGAAGAAAAAAATACTTTAGCATTTTCTTGCATCAACATATCATTAGTTACATAATATCCTCAAAATATAGTTTAATCATTCAAAATATTGTGCAATTCATCGACACAACCATAATATCCACCATTCCATTGCTATAGTAATATCAAGTAACATAGTTTAATACAATTTACATTCCTCTCTGATAATGCAAATGATGTTATATTTTAAGTAATTAATGAAAAATATTTTAATTAATTACATCTTAATTAGATTTTAATTAATTAATTATATTTTAATTAATTATTTTATTACATATATTTTAATTAATTAATTAGATTTTATTTAATTAATTAATTAATTAGATTTATCTTAATTAATTATTTATATTTTATATTTTAATTAAATATATTTTAATTATATTTAATTAAAAAATTAAAAAAAAATATTAGTGTTGGTAGGAATCAAAACCATTCCTCCTGCACATGGAGGATATGGACTATTACCTAAAACTTGGGTATGAAAAAACTATTGATTAATAAATAACCAACCACTATCATTCACTCTATTCCCATTAATTTATTTTCATGCCCTTTAACCAAGCACCCCCTTAATAGACCCAATCAAATTGACCAAATTTTTGGCCAAGTTTGGGCTTAAGCTTAAACTGTTTGACTTGAGGCCTAAAAATTTTGAAGTAAAATGATATAGTTTAAATTAAAATAACGTCATTTTAGAATCTTGAATTAAAATAATTTAAATTAATTAGGCTTATTTGATTTTGAGTCATCTAAGCCCAATCGACTCTGAGCTCCAATTGTGAGTCTCATTTTTTATCTGGTTTTGAATCTAGCCCGTGCATGAACTCAAAATTTCGGCCCGAGTTTGACATAAAATATTGCCTCTTTTAATCATCCATATCCTAAAGTTGAATATTTTTATAATTAATTTTCACCTAAATTATTATTTACTGTGACATTTCACAAAATTTTCTAATCAAAACTAGCACCAATTTACCAATTTTGTATCAAAATAATTTTTTTAAAAAAAAACTTTCACTTTTTTCATAAAAAATTATTATGAAATAATATCTTGGTTATTTTAATATGACATATGCTGATTTTTTTTCAACATATTAGTTTAACGTTATTAATATGACTTTATTTATGTCTTAAAAATCAATAGTTTTAATTCTATATATTAATAAAATCACTTGTCATTTGAAGAGAAAGTTTTAGTTATGGACTCGAATGTAATATTAGTCTACAATGTCAATCATATGAAGACGATGAAGTGAGTGGAAGTGAAGATTTTGAATACTTTTATTATTAGTTGATTTTTTTTATATTTATCAATTTTCTTCTTCTTATTTCGAATTAACCTTATCTCATTGACCCCTTATAAGCAAGGCTTTCATCCACAAATGTTTCTTTCATTTCTTTCTTTTTTTTGTTTTAAATGGAAAATATGTATTTTTAAAATTAAAAAGATTGTATTAATAAGTTAAACATCATAATAAAGGTAGTAAAACGGGATGCCAATTTAAAAAGTATAAGTTAACACCACTATAATTGACTAACTGAAGGAATTAACGTAAGATGGAATTAGAAGTTTACATTTAGGGAGACAAAAAACAATTATAACCCTTATCTAATAATCATATATGATCTTATGTTATAGATGACTCTTTTGGCAACTATCATCTTTCTTATCATTTAAACAAATGACTAAAGACATTATCCCCATTATTAGAGAGATGCTTAAAGGTCTTGAAATTCCTTTCTTCTTAAATTGTATATACACAATAGTTATACAAGTTTGAAGACCATAAATTGGAGGACGTTCAGTGAATTATTGATTGTTAGATCATATAAGACTAATTGAGATTTAGTTTCCTAAAAAAGAAGTTCCAAATTGCAAATGAGTAGGGGCACTTAAAAAAATGATCATAGATGGAGGAAAGATAATCTTTAGTCCATAAACTTCTTCTAATCAGATTAGTGAAATGACAACGTTTCTAGATGATATTAACACGATGTCGTTTTAAGAAGATGAAATCACTCTCACTAAGTTATTGTCCTTAACCTAAAATCCCTGACTTTTGTTTTTTTGGTTTAAAGTTCAAACCCCTTCATCTGCCTTCCAGGTGCAATGGGAAGAGCTTTAGGGTTCCATCTCCCTGATCCTCTTTACGTGATGACCTTATTACTCCTCTCTATCTTATTTAATATGCAATAACAACAAAAATCAAATTTTATCTAGGTAGGTAGGTATTGAAGGCCAAGTTAGAAGATCTATGGCATACCCTAGTGTTTAGCGATATGGCAATAAGTGAGGTTGGTGTTCTTAGACTATGGCTTCTACCAAGGTTGTTGCGCTTTTATTTATGTCTCTAGCGTGCTTTATGGTTATGAAACCATTAAAATACATTCTTGCCTTCAATCTTACCATATTTGTCTAGTTGGGTAGTGATTTGTTCAATCTGTTGCGTGTTTGGTGTTCTTATTCCTCCTCTGTACAACATCTCCAGTATTCTTATCTGTTCTCATGTAGGATTCCAATATAGGTTAAGAAAAATGCTTGAAACGACGTCGTTTTAGTATCATCAAGAAATGACATCGTTATCCATTGACACGTGGCAGTGTCACATCAGCAAAGATAACGGTGAAATGTCAAGCCAGAATTGGAAAAAATTGAAAGTTGAGACATTATATTGCTATTTTTAAAGTTCAGGCTATAATTGAAAATTTGAGGAAAGTTTAAGCTTTTTTGGTAATTAACCCTAAATTAAATTATTAAAAGGTCCAAAACTTATTAGTTATAATGGTTAAGATGAACTAATATCAAAAATAGTTAGAGAAAAATGATAAGAAAAGGATCAAGTTTTACAATAAAATACGAATTACAACTACTACTTTATTATGCTTTATGCATTAATGATGTCAATGAATTTTAAGTAAATTTGACTATTCAAGAATCATACAAAAAAAATTATATTTATTAAGTTATCAGATTTCTTATTTTATTAGTTTATTTTATTTTCAATTAATTTATTTTAATTCAATCAATTTTTTATTAACTTAGACAAAGTGTATTCAAGTTGTTAGGTGATTTATTAATTATCGTGGGAACGATATCTTTTATATTACAAGTTATGATTTGTATACTTGCAGTATTGAATTTTTCTATATAAAACTGACAACAATAACTTAATTTTGGGAATTAGATCTATAGAGAAAGATATGAAAGTTGTTTACCCATTATGATCCAAGTAGATAGATAATGTATTAAAAGTGTTTAGATTTTGAGATATATGATACTTGTGAAGTATTGAAGACATCTATTAGTTTATGCATGATATTTGAGTTGAAGATTATAATGATGTTAAATTTAGAAGTAAATCCTAGTTAAGGTATATTTTACTTAGAATGATATATTTTGATATTATAAAAGTTCCAATGTACGTAGCATTAATTGCTAATTAGAATATTAAACATTTTTTATTTATTAGAAATTATTAATTGGATTAGTAAGTTCATAAACTTAGATAGTTCCTTGTATTGCTCAGACAGTAATACATTGTGAAACATTAGAGTTATTAGGGATGTAAAAGGAGTTAAGGTCTCATCAAAGATTCAAGTATGTATTTAGGCAGATTCTCTTAATCGTGATGATAATTAAGAAGAAAATTGTAAGATTTAAGCAAATTCTTATTATATAGTATCATGTAAAATTCTCTCACTAAACTAATCTCCTAATAGTAGCATAATCGTCATATAAAGATGATACGAAAAACCCAAGAAAACAAGGTTCTTGAAACCCCCTAATCCTATTGAATCAAAACCTCAATCTTTCTATTCTAAGAACATGCTACTTCAAACCCTAATTATACGAAATTGAGACCCAAACTCAAAGAAAACAGAAGAATTGAACACGCCACAATCGATTACCTTGATAGGTGATGCAATCCTTGAAGTAACAACAAGTAGAACACACCTTTCTTGAAGATAATATCTCTAAATTTCATTAATCAACAAATCTGATGTTTACAAGGATAAAATAAGGTATTTACACCCTTGCCCACATCCTAACCTAAAAGGAATAGGTTACAAGACCCTTTAATGCTAAAACAAGCCTAATCCTAACTAATTTAGGAGTTTATAGCCCAATAATGCAATCTGATCCTAGTCCACTTAGGATTGGGCTAACCTAACTTAAATAAGACCAAAATAACTTAAATAAACCTAAGGGGAGGGGGGGCAGGGTAGATGGGCCTAATGGATCACTCTACTTAGGCTCACATGCTTGGTTGTCCAAAACTAGCTTTAAATAAACTAAGGCAAGTACTAATAAATACCCAGCCTATAATAAGTCTCTATGGGCCTAATAAACAAAGGTTAAATAACAAGCCCAATGTATTAAAATAAGTCCATAAGAATAATTGAACTTGTCTTGAAATTTGGCTAAGTATTAGCCCCTCTATATGCCCTCTCTAGAAGAATCACAAGCTTGACGACTCCACTTGAATTCTCCATGGATGGTTTGATCTTGTCATCAAGGTGAGATGTAATGTGACTTTGAACAAACCTTGAAGTGCTTGTTTAAGCCTTGCTACACGTTGCCTTGTCATAGGTCCACTTGGCGAAGTAAACTTGTCTTGGCGTGTTACACCTTGATCTCCATTGCTATGGCTTCTTGTATCATTCCCTCCCTCCTCAAAAGGATTTGTCCTCGAATCAGCCCCTGCATAATCAAATGGAGAGAGATCAGCAACATTAAATATAGCAGATACCTGATACTCACCTGGCAAATCAATTCTGTAGGCATTATCATTAATCTTTTCAAGGACTTGAAAAGGTCCATCTCCTCGAAGATCCAACTTGGATTTCCTTTGCTTAGGAAAGCTCTCTTTCCTGAAATGCAAACAAACCCAATTGCCAGGCTCAAATTGCATCAACTTTCGCCCTTAATTAGCTCTTTGTGCATATGCTTCATTTCGCTTCTCTATGTGCTGTCTCGCCTTCTCATGAATGTTGCACACCAAATCTGCCATCTTTTGTCCCCTCAATGGTGGTAATTCCTTGGGCAACTCATCTGAATAAACATCAAAGTATTCCTACAAAACAATTTCACAACACTAGACGAAGAAGGGTCAACGTTAGTCTCATTACAAAACAACTCCTTATAGTGAGCAAAACCAGTGATTTCTGCGTATACATGACCTTCCTCAACTCTTTTTCTTTTGCAAAGAAAGTACTTTTTTTGTTCCACTCTTGTTTTCACTCTTCTCTCCTTTTTCAATTGCATCACTCTCTTCTTTTGCTCACTAGTGCAATCCAGGGGGGTTGGGTACTCTTGTTCCATTCGGCATAGGTGGTTGCTGAGGATTCCTATAGCGAAGGTTTGGGTAATCTCTCCATCCCGGATTATAGGTCTGAGAGTAGGGATCATACTTTCTCTGTAGGTTAGCTTTAAAAACACCACCAACTGCATTCACATGGTCAATAGAATCATCTTGCATAGTAGGACATGTATTAGCATTATGGCCATGCATGGATTAAATAGAACAGACAATAGCTTGCATATCACCTCTTATCAAGGATCGCATCATATAAGTAAGCCCATTAACCTTTTTCTCTAAGTTAGAGACACTTACCTCATACACACGTTTATGATCAGCTCGTGTGCTAAATTGCTTGGAATTTGTAGCCATATCAAAGATTAAATGCCTTGTTGCTTCGGGTGTTTTGTTCACCAAAGCTCCACCACTAGCTGCATCAACAATACTCCTATCTTGGGGAGTTAACCCCTCATA
>JAOSBL010000003.1:14331984-14344265 GCA_027568915.1 Erythroxylum roraimae | reverse complement strand
AAATATAATATATTGTACTTTGCATATTGTTTAGTATACTTTAAATATTATTTAGCATAAATAATTTTATTATAAAAAAAATATAGTTAAAATTAATAAAAGTGCTTTTTATTTTTATGTTGCCAAACAGTATACTGTATAAAACTCTTTTAAAAAGCTGTTTTTTTAATTGATAGCCAAACAGTTAACTGACTTTTTAAAAAAGCTCTTATCAGAAAAGCTCTACTGACAGAAGCTCTATTGATATAAGCTCATCCAAACAGGGATAAAGTGAGTTTTTATGTAAAGTTTATACTTCATATTTTGTTGACTCAATACACCTACTACTATTAGCAGTAACCTCGTATTGTAATTGGAATGACATTTTTATGGTTTCTAAGGATGAGATCGATCTTCTAAGATAGATTGAGTGTGGTTGTGCTCTCCTTCATAAATAGCAATTGATATTGTTAGATCCTCCAAAACTCTCTCTGCATGTTTACAAGTTGAGCATCAAGTGAAACTTTTTTTTACATACGAACTTCTTAAATATAGTAATTTAGTCAAATAAGTCCAAGTTTTGTTCTTTAATTTATAGTGATTTTATCTTGGATCTAGAGATCTTTTAATAAGCTTTTGTCCACACTTTTTTCAAGAATAATTAGTCACCTTAAACATAATTATTGAAATCTCACTACTCTCTTTGATCTCATCTTTCTTCTACAAAATAATTCAATTGAAAATACAAATAAGAAGGCAAACTAACACGATGAATTTTATCATTACAAGAATCTAAAGTTTCAAAGTTACACTCATGATTCAAAGAAGAAGAAGAAGCAGGCGAGAGCTTTCTGATAGAAGACAGATGACTCTCTAAAGTTGGCCAGATCTAGTGTAAATTAGAAAAGAAAGGGCGCTTTTGAACTTGGAAATATCAACATCTACAATAACCTTGTAGTCCATTTATAAATGAACTCAAGCTGGAAGAAGAGGAATAATTATGGTTCTTATCTTAGTTTTTGTGGGACAACATCTTATAGGCTTATTAACACTTTCAAGACTGGAAGCAACTTCTTGAATTGTGGTCTCTTCAAGTGTACAAATAAAGTCGTTATTCCTATATTTCATTAGGAGGTCGACAATTATGGCTAAAACTAAGTCACATAAACAAGAAGTCCAAACCAACCAACAAAGTCATTGTTGTAGTTGCTTTCTAACCACTTATGTAGTCAAGTAGTGAAGGAAGAACAAGAAGAATGATGATCATTTAATTAGCCTTTTAAATTTTAAAAGAAAGCTGGTACATAATATTATTTGTTACATATATATTGAATTGTCAGATGATTTTGCTGGTAAGACAAGCCATATCAATACCATTGAATATATACTTAAAAGTGGACTTATTTTGTAACTAGCTGAAAGTTTGAATATTTTATTTAATATTATAAAATTAAATAAAATGTATAATTTTTTAAATATTGTTTGCTCTATTGTTAATAGGGATGTTAATGAGCTGGCTTTTTGGTCCAAATTCAAGTGTCTTTAGTGGGATGACTTATGGGTCAGGCTCAGGCTCAGGCTCAAATTGACCTGAGACTTAACTAATCTAAACTTAGAAGAGTTAGGCCTAAGCCGCCAAGCCCGAACTCAATTAAAAACGATGTTATTTTACACTATTAATTTTAAAAAATTTTAGTGAGGCAAGCTCATGGGCCGACCCATTGCCATCCTTAATTGTTAATTAGTTAGAAATTAACCTAATCAACAATCCTTTTATAAATTAAGCCTGTCCAATTTTTATAATCTTCTTAATGTTAGTACTCGCGAATGCAACTACTTCTGTTTGTAGTACACATTGAAAACAATTATGCAACAATAATCTTAAGGCCAAAATTTAAGAACTTAAACCTTGTTTTCTTATTTGTTAAAAGGAAAGAATTTCTTTGTTTCAAAATTTGTGGAGGAAATTATTTAAGATGTTGGGCCAAATTACAACTATATGGTAAACCTTTATTGACTTGATAACCCATAAGTTTTGGAAGGCATTTATTTGCTATTCTGGTGATTATGGAAAACATTTCATGGCCTTGTGGAAAACTAATGGTTGTTTATCATTAAAGATAACATAACATAGATTAAATGACCCGAGCTTATATGATTATTGCCTAGATTAACCTGTTTTTCTATTATATAATGCAGTTGACACACTAAATCTAAAGAGTTTATTTTAAATTATCTAATAACTGGACCTAATTAAAAAACTTGTTTTAATTAGATATAAACTAATGGAAAACTCATGTTAATAGTTTTTAAGAGAGGTACAAGAACAACATGATGATTAATTGTGCTCATTCATGTAAAGGTTGAGATTGAACCACGGATTGGAATTGAAACAACCTAAACACTAATTTATTCATTTCAAATATTAAACGCACACTATCTATAGATACGATCCTTACTCACCACTACTACAAATATAATTATGTAGAGTTAAGTTTTATTTTTCGGTGTGCTCGATGAGCATCAAGAATTTCAGATATTGAATGGATCAAATGAACATTTTAAGTTTAATTAGCTTCATTTTTATTTTAGTCTTAGTAGTTCATAACATTTTGTACATTCAATTTCATTTTTATCAAAGATTAATTTAGGTTTTAATTACATTAGTTAGTTTCAATTAAGTTAAGGAGGCAAAATCATACCTAGTTTGTTATAATCAAATTCATAGAATTAGAGAAACTCTTCCGCTTGGATGAAATGATAAAGGAATACTCTAACTTAAGTGACACAATAAAAGCTTTTTCTATTCTTTTATTGACCGATTTATGTATAGGATTCTGTTCACCCCACGATTGGGAGCTAATGATTGACTCTATCTACAAATATTTTGGATTTTCTAAGATAATCTTTTCTAGTCCTAGGTGAGGCAAAATAGAAATAAGAAAAAGCTTGTCTAAATTGTAAAGTTTGTAAAAGAGAGTTAATTGGAGACTTATTGTTGGATTTGAGGATAATTTGATATTATTTTATTGAAGAAATATAAGAAATTTAATTAAAAATTTCAGCATATTTTGAATTTAATTTTAAAATTAGAAACATTTAATTACAATTAATCGAGAATTAAGAAAGAGAAGATTGACAAACAATTTAGCTAGTTTCTTGAATTATTCAAAAAGATTTATATTGACATTATGTTTTTTAGATCTTTCAATGGCTTCCTTCTTGCTCTTTTTTCGACTCTTTTAGCTACTTCCTCTAGTTGCCCACGATGGCTTCTAACTTTCCCATGGCTTCCTTACAGTCTCCTTTGCTGAAGTCAATTTTACTTCATCTAGTTGCCCACGATGGCTTCTAACTTTCCCATGGCTTCCTTACAGTCTCCTTTGCTGAAGTCAATTTGGTCTTCCTTTGTTTCTCTCTTATGTCCTGCGCTCTATTCTTACTCTTCTCCTTGTGTTATCTTCTTTTCTACTTGTTTGTTGGGTATTTTCTTCACTCCTACTCTTTCAACCTTTCTTCCTTGTAGCTCTCTTAGCTCCTAGGAATCTCTCTCAATCAATGTTTATAAGATGTACTATAGTCTTTCTGTCTTTTGTTAATTTCAACTTATTTCTTTTTTTACTATCTTTTGAATGATTTTTCAGATCTCTTTCTTTGCACCTGTAGCTTTTTTCCTTTTCTTCCCAGATGGCTAACTTTTTAGAAATTGATTAGGACTCCAATTTTTTTGGACATTTCCCACCCTGACCATCTTACCTCCATACTCCCAAACCTCCATAATGTTGTTCTTTTCCCCTCTCCTAAATCTGATTTCCATCAAGTAATGTGTTCTTCTAAGCATGATTTTGTGTTTGTCAAAATATATGTTACATTAAACAAGGTAAAGGAAGAAACAATCTTATTGCAAATAAAAACCTATAGTCATTCAAAAACAAAGCAACAAATATGTAGAGAATGTCATGGGGCCAAGGTTAAACAATGATCGCGCAACCAAAACGTGATTCAATGCACCTTGGGTGCTAATCGAATTGTCATTTCCATGATGGAGGACGGAGAAACCACTCTAATATCAATACGGTAAATTTAGTTTGGGAAATTTAATTTGGATGAACAAATGATTTACGTTATGAGGATTCACAAATATTTAATAAGTAGCAATTTAAAATCGACTTATTGCTTTTTTTTTTGGGCATAAAATTCCATGAATAAAGTAAGAGTATTGAATTTAGGTTGTTAAGTCTTCAACAATTAATTATATGATATGCTTCCAATATAACATTTGACCTTCATCACGATGGCAACTTTAATTTCATTAATTAATCTTCACATTTATAATAAATAATAAAATATGTAATAAAAATTTGAGAGGTTCCTATCCTTCATGCAAAATTTGACTCTTTAATTCACTTTTGTTATCATTATCTTTTATTTTTATAATATAAAACTTATTACATAAATTTTAATAGTGAAAATCTTAATAATTCATTTTTATTAGAATATAATAAGGTTAAATATATTAGTTATTACCAAAAAAATATAATCTCTCAATTACTATATCATATCAAATCTTCAACACAATATAAAATAGAGATTTTTATTTTGAATTTGAATTTGATTATAGAGATTCAATTTTTTAAACCATCAATATTTGAAACCTCCAAATTACCGTGCACTTAGTGTCCAGGGTACTGTCGAACCAAAACCCGTTTGAGGCACAGATCAAAGGAAGCTCTGAAAAAGGAGATATCTAAGATTCAAGTGCTATATAGATTGTCCACTTCGATATTAGGAAACAACTCCATCCAGCTTTTAGACGCTAAGCAATGTTCCCAGTTCGCCTCTTGTGTTCATTTTACCAACTTCAATGGTCGCATCATAACATTGTCTTCATGATCCAATATCTGCACGCCAAAGTGAAATTATAGGAACTATTCCCAAAACAAAGCGACAATACAGGTGGTTTAAAGTAGCAGAAAATAATGGAGTACTTTTGGTTTTGGAATATTATCGAAAGGCTACGAAATCAAGACACTAACTCCGTAAGGGAGAAGCTTAAAGTGCCCGTGAGAGAATCTCTTCTTGGAGTGTTGGTACGTTCATAATCGTACCAACATAGTCCTATTGTTCATATGGTAAATGCTAATACTAACTTAAACTTACTGCTATTACTATTACTTCTACTGTACTAATAATAATATTAATAACTACAAAAATACTTTTACTGGGTACCCCCAAAATTATATAATCTGTACAATTACTAGACTACCAAATAGGAAGGTCTATTCTAACAAGATTAAGATACTTACATGGCAATGGTAGACGTAGCCAGGCTCCGCGGTTGCGTCGAAGGTGTAGGGCGCATCCGTGTGTACGTAACCAAATCTCACCACAATCTTTGTCACGTACCCAGGTGTCACCTTGTACACGTTCTTCCACCCACTCTCGTGGGCTTTTACCTCTAATTTCTTGCCACGTGCGTATTCTTCTATACGACAGTTAATCGCGTCGTTTAGCTTGTTCATGCATGCTTTAAACTCCTCCTCGCGAATCAACTCTGTTTGGTCAATCACCCTGAACAACCCCAAATGGATGTGCAAAGGATGATTATCCTCTGTTAGATTGATCACGTTCCATATCTCTGTGGTACCCACTTTTGGGGTCTCAGTCGCTGGGGCTTCATATGGTTTACCGTTGATGTAGAGGTGAGTTGGCTCATCAATGTCGCTTGTGTACTCGTACATTGCAATGTACCGTGTTTGCGATGCAGCCAAAGGATTTGCAGAAGGATACCTGATAAGAGTTTTTGGTACTTGCCACGTGTCAACCTCTCGGTTTTTCCTGATGATAAACTTCATGATCTTGCTGTTAGCTTTGTTGACTGGGTCTCCAGAAGGAAAAGGATAGGGTGCATTGTTGGCTAAAGTAGCAGTATCGGTCCTTGACTCTGAAAAGTCAACAACCACGTCAGCAATTTCAGATGGGGCCAAAAGGATTTCTTTGGTGAGAACTGATTCACCGAGATAGACCGAGTCAGATGCCACGTAAGCAAATCTCAGACCATTGCTGAAATAGAACTTGAAGAATCTAGCATTGCTGGCATTAATTAAACGGAGTCTATATTTACGGCGTCGTACCCTCAAATACGGCCATGCTTTCCCATTCACAATAATCACATCGCCAAAATACTCTGGCTGCCATTGTGGATGTACAGAGGGATTGTTTCCTGTAGAATTCATGTACAAAGATCCGTTCGTACGAAAGCTACGATCGAACACCATCAGCGTCCGATCAAATTCGTCACCATAGGGAAGTCCAAGTGGGAACTCAACGGTAGGATGCCGTATGATGTAGGACCCAAACAACCCGGCCAAGAGGTTTACTCTGGTCAAACCCATGGCGTGATCATGATACCATAAGTTTCCAGGTTGCTGTTTGTTGTCATAATGATATGTTGTTTTGGTCCAAGTGGGTCCCTTCTCACTAAATCCTCTGGTGAACCATGAGTCTGCATGTCCATCACTCTCGGGTTCAACAATATTTCCGTGGAGGTGCACCACCGTGGGGATGCCCTTCTCGGTGGCCGGTATGGCGGTTGGGATTGTAGGGTCCCAGGGAAGTATGTGGTTATCAGGGAGGTGATTGGCCCAGGTCACGTAGGTGTCAACAGCGTGAATGGCCTCGATTGTTGGTCCAGGAACGGTGGCGTTGCGCTTGGATGTACCGTAGGCAAACACGGGCGTATGTGGGAGGTCCCTGTGAAATTTCTGCAATCAAAAAGTTTGTTAATTGAGTGTACGCACAACATGAATGGAAGGAATCTAGGAAAAGCATCAATGCCAACAAAAACGGAGTGACAGAATAAGGTGAGATCATGCTTAAGTTATGCATCAAATTTGGTTGTTACTTGTTAGGAATGCAATGATAAGGAGGAGTAAGTGACAACGCAAAACTTTAAAAAAAAAAAGGGGCGACATTTGTGGGGGAAACACAAATGCCATGGGCTCTACCAAACTTTGCATTTGGAATTCCTTTCATGTTCATAGGGCAAAATGATTATTGGAATTATTTTTTCCACCACTACTGAGCTCTCATGGTGCTTTAATTTTCCTATAAAGCGGTCGTTGTGACTTTTTGGAGCATTATAAAAACTTTTGCAACAAAAAGAAACTAGAGAAATAACAAAAGTTTCTCCGGTGGTGTCATCGGAAAAATCCCAAAACCAATTTCATGATTTCTGTTTATTAATCGTATGATTCTCTCTCTAATGCTTGAGCAATATATTCAGCTGAAAAAAACTAAACAACAAAAAATAAAAGCTTATGTATAAATTAATAAGCTTGGTAAAGTGAACCAAAATTGTAGAGAATGAGGGAACTCACCCATTTTTTCTTGAACATGCCAATCTTTAGGTGCTTACGTACGTGAGAACCATTAACCACATCAAAGCCACTGATTCTGGGCATATCCGGAAGTTCATCCACGAACAATTTTAACCTGTACGGGTTCACAAGCCTGTCATCTGCGCATATTAGGACAACCACTCCAAGCAAAGCCAAAGACGAGATGTGAACCAACACCCAAAATCTCCCCATAGCTCAAACACACAGGAAAAGAAAAAGAAGAAGAGGGGCTTTGCAGCGGAGTCAATTTGGTGAGTCTCTGTGGAGAATAGAACAGAGATGAGTAGAAAAGTCGATGCTTTGGAAAAGTAAAGGCTAGTTTTTGTCCGTTGAGTTTCCTGATGATTTTTATGACAAATGTTTTTGTCTGCTTCTTCTAATAGCCCCACAATAGAAAGGTTATAGCTATACTGGGATACAACGAAAGGGACAGAAATGAAGAGCAGATGTTAATTATAAATTTTAAGCCAAAAACGAGAGGCAAAAAGCTCCAACAACTTGTTTACATGAATTCGAAACAAGCGTTTACATGAATGCCCAGTTTTTTTTTTAAAAAAAAATTAAGTGTATATAAAAACCAATGTTAATTTGTCAATCCGAAATGATTGTAGTTCACAATTTTGGTAGTGCAGTCTCTATCTGAAAGAAATGAGTACCGCCGTGTAATCACTTCAGGGGGACCAAGTGGAGAGTTTAGAAATTGGAATTATTCCTTCCAAACGATTAGATTATTATATGGATCTCCAAGGTGTCAAGCACTTGGCTGGCGAAGCAACAAAACATGAGTTGGATGCGCAGGGGGTTCCTTCTATGGAAATGGGAATAAATTACAAGTTCTTTGGTGAGTCCAAACTCCCAGAATTTAGGTAACACCTACTTCTTCAAACCTTTTTTTGGCTAAAGTCTCACCAGCTCATTAATTCCTAAAAAATATTCACCTCATATATGCTTTCAAACTAAGAGTTTGATTAGCAAATTCCAAAGTTGCGTCTAATCTTTTGAAATGGGACCTCCTTAGAGTCATAAAATAGGGAACATTAATAAAGGTAGTTTTCGTTGAAATTTCCCTCTCTTTTGATCATTAATAGCTTTGACAAAAAAGCTTAAGCCTAATTCGACTCAACTCTGTTTAGTTTGAGGTTAGTGAATTCGGTTCGAATTGATTCGATATTTTATTTTTTAATTTTAATTTTTAAATCGATTTTGAGTTCTAATTTCAAATTTTAACTTAATTCGGCCAATACAAAAATTCAACTATAGCTATTAATGTATTATTATGATTGATCTGGTCTCTCATTGGATAATGGATCTACATCCTTTTTTAATCCTACTTCTTCAAGTCTTTGTAGGAAAACTAACAAAAAACTTAGCGACTAATAACAAAATTGGATAGATAGAAACCCTATCTATTGTCTTCTTCTTGCTTCTTCTCTCTTAAGCCACTTGTGATATTTTGGAAAATTAGACTTTTCTTCTTAAAACTTTATTATTTGTTAACTTTTTATGTTTATTTCGTGACAAAAGGGTCACTTTTGATCTTAAATTTTACACTAATCGACAAGTTTAACTCTACCATTTCAAAGTTAACAATTATAACCCTAACATTTAGAAAACGTTAAAATTGGATCCCACCATAATGAAAATTTAACTCCATCCATTAAGTACCATATTAGCACTAACCTAGCAAATTTTAAATTTTCTTTTATTTTTGTGGGCCCTCAGTGCCACATCATCGCTGACGTGGTAAAGTAAAACCCACTTTTAAAAAAGTGGAACAAATCTTGTAGAAACAAATGGGAAGTTATTATTTATGAATAATACAACAATACAAAATAAAAGTTATAGAACCTCTGAGCTTTATTTCTATTGAAAAACATAGCTTCTGCTAATTGTGAGTAAAAGACAAAGTTGTTGGGTCAATTATGATAATAAATCCTAGAGCTGCATATTTTATAGTTGCAAGGTAAACAGACGAATCATTCCACACATTTGTCACGACTCTGCTGAACTTTTTTACCGTTGGCGAATGTTGTTCGCCAGAAATGATCACCATGAAAGAAAAGTAGTTTAGATCTTGTTCTTTTCCTTATTGACAATTCCAATGTCGCTTGTTGATGACTGTCTTCATTTCCTTTTTACTGTACCATAATCCACACAAAAAACCAACATAATCATCGAAGCTCATGTCATAGACTAGTCCAGGATCTATGGCTTTGTTTAGCTCGATATGACCAGCTCTACAAGCCAGAGGAGTGGCAGACCTACCACTTTTCTCAGTCTTTTGATCTAACAGAAAATTTTTGGTGTTATCTATAACATAAGAAGTGGTTATGATAGCTGATCAAATTGTCGTCGGGCTCCATTCGAGATGGACACTTTTAAACATGGCGGTAATTCTGATGACATGGGGTGTCCCCATTGATATGCCTAACATTATTGTAAAGTAAGTGGCCAGATCGTACCTTTCCATTGTTGTGACCAAAACTGTAAG
The DNA here is from genome assembly GCA_027568915.1 of Erythroxylum roraimae. Lineage (NCBI taxonomy): Eukaryota > Viridiplantae > Streptophyta > Magnoliopsida > Malpighiales > Erythroxylaceae > Erythroxylum > Erythroxylum roraimae. Next base: position 14,334,395 of record JAOSBL010000003.1, on the reverse strand, counting down.
GACCATCGTCCTAGAATGTCCACTCCAAAAGCAACAATGTCAGGTTTAAAGATATTTGGGCTAACAAGGTTTGGCCCTCTTAATAGAATTCCACAACTTCAGGAGCTAGTTTAGTGTGATAATTTAGTTGTCCTGAACTTCAAGCTTTTCACCTTCTGTTTGGCAACCAAGTCTTTGCAGCTTAACGCAAGCATCATCATGGTGGGAATGGTGTAGTTACGTGGACCTGTAAACCCTATCTCTTCTAAAACAAATATGCCTACCTCTTCACCTACTCTTTCAAGCTCTTCCTCTTGGTTTTTTATGGAGATGATCATTGAGCTCTCGTTATAGAACACTATCTTCCTGTGAGCTTCCTTAGGATTGAGTGAACCAGGGAGGCAGTTTGATTCAACTTCGTTACTTCTTCCAATGTACAAGGAAGTGTTGGAAATGAAAATGCTCTATGTGAAGTAAGATATTCCTTTGACAGCTTTGACATTTTTCAGTTTCAATACAGCTTTGAAGCTCCGATCAGTGGTGGTTGAACCGATAGTGGTGATCTATGGCTACTCACAAGTACCAGAAGCTGTTGTTAAGTTTGGTCGGATGTTTTGTAACTTTTATTTTGCATTTCTGTATTAATAATTGCTTCCCATTTCTTTCTATAAGATATTCTCTACTTTCTTTAAATAAATTAATTTTTCATATTTTTTAAAAAATTTGCCCTACCTTGCCACATCAGTAATAATATGACACTAGTGGCCACAAAAAATTATTAAATTTTGCTAAGTCAACGCTAACTTGGAATTTAACAGACGGGGGGTTAAAATTTTTGTTATGGTGTGATCCAATTTTAATGTTTTATAAATGTTATGGTTATAATTGTTTCCTCTGAAATGTTAGGGTTAAACTTGTCGATTGATGTAAAAATTATAATCAAAAGTGACCTTTTTGCCTTTATTTCATAGATAAAAGTAGCAACTTGGCCTTTCATCATTTTCTCAACCCACTGACCATATTCTTAAGCTCTTTCCATTCAAAATCACTTTGTCTATGCTATTTTCTTTCAACTGAAGGTGTCTTCCTCCTTCCTTGTTATTTCATCCAATAGCTTTAACTATAATAACTGTAAATAGACAAATGATTGGAGGAAAAATTATTAAAATGACAAACAAAAAAATTTATTTTTGAAGACAAGAAAAGATTCTTCCTTCCTTTAGCTATCTTATCATAAAAAATTAAGTTGTCCAACAATATTCTTAACCCCAAGTCTTAATACCCTAAAACAACCTCTCAAGTTCTCTATTTTGTTATCTCTTCCTTTATGTTCCAATCCACCACCATACCATGTCCACATTTACTCTCCAACTCTGCTCTAAGATCCTCCACAATCATCTTTAAGATAGAGAACTGGTGAAGAAGAATAAATGAGAAGTTTTAGTTTGGGTTTTGAGTAGGTTAGGTCAAGTTTTGAAATTTGATGGGTTAAGTCAAAATTCTTAAATGGTTATAACTTGGTATCAGACATCAATTACATATGACTTCAAGAAGAATAAAAGTTTTAAAACAAGACTAACATTGGTGTTAACACTAGTCCGGTCGAATCTTAGGCATAATTTATAAGGATGTATACTTTCTCAAGTTCAAGCTCTCTAGAACTCTAATTTTTGAAACTCTAACTATAAATACATGTATTTCAATTAATCTAGGTATCATTTAGTAGACTTCTAGCAAACTTTTGGTAGACTTCTTGTTTTCTTTTCATACTTTTTTTCCTTATAAGCATTGGAGGAAAATTGGAAGTCATGATTGGAAAAAATAAAGACATTTTCTCTTATTCTTTCCTTATACTCCTTTCTTTTATATTAATAATTATTTCTTTTTTTTATAATGTTAGTGGCTAGAAACCTTAGCTAGGATTAGAGATGTAGCTTATAAAGAATCTTCAAATAATTGTACATTATATGATTATTTAATTAGTTAAACTTATTTTCTTTGTTCTTATTATTGGATTTGTAATTGACCACCATATATTCAATCTTAGAGATTATATGAATGACCAACAGGTAAAGTAAAATCCATGCTTTATGTTAGGTACTCCTAAATCATACAATTCTCTACTTCTTTTTAGTGAGATTATGCCTATCCTATATTGGATCTTATATTGTATTTTGAGCAATTTATATTGGAATAAAAGTAAATAGGAGGCAAATATTAACTCTGCATTGTAAGTTTGAAAACATGCAAGCCTTATTAAGTACACTTAAACTTTCTCTAAGTTGTGTCAGATCACAACCCTATACTAATCTAGGGGTATGTTTGAGAGTTTAGGATGGAATGGAATGGAATGACAATTAATGGAACGGAATGGAATGGAGTGGAATGGAATGGAATGAAATGGGTCACTCCATTGTTTGGAAGTTTAAATA
>JAOSBL010000003.1:14242195-14253744 GCA_027568915.1 Erythroxylum roraimae | reverse complement strand
ACCGAGTGACATGTTTTATTTACAAATAAGATCGGATAAATAGATCGTGACCTACAATCTAAATATTGGTTCATACTATATACCTCATATTCTTTTTTTTAAGAAAGGAAATAAATTGTAAAAATGAAAAAAGGTTTAAGGTGTAAAAAAAGGCCATATCTGGCTAAATAATTTTTATTACAAAATAAAATATAGTTAAAATTAATAAAAGTGTTTTTATTTTTATATTGTCAACTGTATGAAGTTCTTTCAAAAATTTTTTTAATTAACAGTCAACTAATTTCTTAAAAAAAACTCTTCTAAAAAAAACTCTACTGTATCAGCCCATCTTAACAAATACAAAATTTCATTCATATATTTACGTAATTTACATATAAATATATAAACCAAATTAAATTACAGGCGAGTAGAACGCCGTAACGGAAGAAGGCAATCCAATCCCCGGTAGAACAGCGTTATAAAAAAAACCCATGTAGGTTCACACTTTCGGTTTTTCAACACTTCTCACTACTCATCCTCAACTGCGTGTATTGTTTCAAGCAAGCTCTTACATACCCTAAACTCTCTCTCTCTCTCATTTATGTGTCTTCTTCTCTAAGCATTGAAGCTGGAACCAATGTCTTCACGCAGGCTCTTATCATCCCTGCTCCGATCATCCACTCGCCGATGTGTTTCCAAGCGGGCATTCTCAAGCCCCAATCCCAAGCTCTCCTCAACTTATATTTCCTCCACGCGCCGCTCGTCTTCGTATGGGTATCTTCTCACGCGCGCGGCCGAGTACGCCTCTGCCGCAGCAGCCGCTTCTCAGCCGCCTCCGACCAAATTGGATGAAAAGAAGGGCGGTGGGAAGATCACCGATGATTTCACCGGAAAAGGCGCCATCGGACAAGTCTGTCAGGTGATCGGCGCTGTCGTCGATGTCAGGTATGATGAGGGTTTGCCACCGATTTTGACGGCTCTGGAGGTTCTGGACAATCCGATTCGGTTGGTTTTGGAGGTGGCACAGCACTTGGGAGAGAATACTGTGAGGACTATTGCGATGGATGGTACTGAGGGTTTGGTCAGAGGCCAGCGTGTGCTCAACACTGGGTCTCCTATCACTGTTAGTACTTTTATTCTCTCATCTATGAGAAATGTGAATTTTTACTGTTTCTTTCCGGCGAATGCTGGATTTTATCTGTTGTTTGGGTTGTTTCATTGGGTTTGTCTTTATTGTGATTTGTTTGGGGATTAGTTATATTTCGTGCCAAACTGGGAATTTATCAGCAAAATGCTGAGAAATGTGGGAATGGAAGTTAGGAAAGAGAGTTGATAAAATGGGACACGCATCTGATCGTTTGATTGCAAATAAATATGCAAGTGGACATTTGAATTTTGTTGGCTGCCAAACAGAGAGCTTGATTCGAATATCACGGAACGGAGATTTGTTCAACTTTTTGTCTGAATGAGACTTATGCTTGATGTTGGGTTGGACGTTTAACTGGATAATTGTGTCCTTCTGATGTTAACTTGAATGAACTTATTAATACTGGAAATATTAAAGTCTGAATTTTCCAAATGACAATCAATTAATTTCTAGCGGTTTTGTTGAACTTTATTCCTTTAGAGGCCTTCCCTTTTGCTCACCATGATGCTTCTGCTTCCTTCTTTTTTTGTTGAAATTGGATCAATTTTATTTCTTTGTTTTATGTGCTTAACAGGTGCCTGTGGGTAGAGCTACCCTTGGGCGTATCATGAATGTTATTGGAGAAGCCATTGATGAGAGAGGAGAAATCAGTGAGTTGTCAATAATACTTTACTTATTTGATGAGAAAATGGGGGATCTCGCTAGATGAAGTATTTAACTTGCAGTTTCTATGTCTGATCAGAGACCGATCACTATTTGCCTATTCATAGGGAGGCCCCAGCTTTTGTTGATCAGGCAACTGAGCAACAGATTCTTGTTACTGGTATTAAGGTACTAAATATGCTCATCAAAACCTGGAATAGTTGATGTGTGAAGTCTGTCCACAGTATGGGTAGTTTGATACCAATTTGGGTAATGAATTATTGCTGGTTTCTGTATTGTAGGTTGTTGATCTCCTTGCACCATACCAAAGAGGAGGCAAGATTGGGCTATTTGGTGGTGCTGGTGTTGGCAAAACTGTGCTTATCATGGAACTTATCAACAATGTTGCGAAAGCTCATGGTTCGCCCAATGCTTGTAGTGACCTTAATTTTGATTTTCATGCAGTTCTTGCTTTAATAATCATTGGTTTTGTTTCATCAGGTGGTTTCTCGGTGTTTGCTGGTGTTGGAGAACGTACACGTGAGGGTAATGACTTGTACAGGGAAATGATGGAGAGTGGTGTCATTAAGCTAGGGGATAAGCAGGTAAGAGTCTGTGGATGATTACATTTCTTCTTCTAATTATTAATTTTTCAGTTGAAAGTTTGCTTACATATGTTGGTTATCTTTTTTTATTGTATTAGTCTGAAAGCAAATGTGCTCTTGTATATGGTCAAATGAATGAGCCCCCTGGTGCTCGTGCTCGTGTTGGTCTCACTGGGCTAACTGTGGCTGAACATTTCCGTGATGCCGAAGGACAAGATGTGCTTCTTTTTATTGACAACATTTTCCGCTTTACACAGGTAAGAATGCAAATGAAATCATAGAATTGGAGTATTTAATAGCTGTTAGTCCATCTCCTGTTATTGGAAAAATTGGGATTAATCGTTTTAGGGATCTTTATTTCCTACAACCCCATTTGGTTACAATTAAAAGGGATGCAATATGGTTTCAAATTTTATATTTTTTTCATTGGCTGATTACATTGGCACAGTTCAAATTTTATTGTTTGCTGATCAGTTTGACTTTCAATTGTGTAGTGATACATGATCGTCATTACCATAGCATTATAGGTATTGAAATCAAAAGAAAATACATCTTTGTTATCATTTTGTACTTGGTCAACTGATGCTCCAAAATACTTTTACTAAATATGGACATCTATTGGTTATCAATAGCAATGAAGATGAATTATCGACCATTATTATTCCAAGATATCAAGTAACACCCGATTTCTAGCAGCTAAATGAAATAATCCTTTTTTTTATGGTAGCTAATATGATAATTGGCTATGGTTTTTCTGTTGTCTCCTTCAGGCCAACTCAGAAGTGTCTGCCTTGCTTGGTCGTATCCCATCTGCTGTTGGATATCAACCAACTTTGTCCACTGATCTTGGAGGCCTTCAGGAGCGTATTACAACAACCAAGAAAGGTTCCATTACCTCTGTGCAAGCCATCTATGTGCCTGCTGATGACTTAACAGATCCAGCTCCTGCTACCACATTTGCTCACTTGGATGCCACAACTGTGCTGTCAAGACAGGTAAAGTTATTTTTATGTGAAGCAGCCATGTAATTATTGGCTTGAATGCCACCTTAAGTGTCTTGCACTATTCATATTGAACAGATCTCTGAGCTTGGAATCTATCCTGCTGTGGATCCTCTTGATTCTACATCTCGTATGCTGTCTCCACATATTTTGGGTGAGGAACATTATAACACTGCTCGTGGAGTTCAGAAGGTTCTCCAAAACTACAAGAACTTGCAGGATATTATTGCCATTTTAGGTATGGATGAGCTCAGTGAAGATGACAAGTTGACCGTTGCCAGGGCTCGTAAAATGCAAAGGTTCTTGAGCCAGCCCTTCCATGTTGCTGAAGTGTTCACTGGTGCCCCTGGAAAGTATGTCGAGTTAAAGGAAACCATAAGCAGCTTCCAGGTACTCTCTCTCTCTCTCATGTGGAGTAACAGACGTACATATATACTTTTTGCCTTATTATGTCTTATATACTTTTTGCCTTATTATGTCTATTGCCATGAAATCCTTCCGTTATGGGTATGTGCTAGTAGTCTGTTGTATTGTTTTTGCGGCATTGTTCATCTTAGAGGTTCATTAACCTTCTGAGCTATGCTGTAAACATGCATGTTTGATGGATTGTATGCGACATGTGAAGATGGTGATGTCTTGGGATGATTTTGTTTATGTACTGTGGTTGATAGGGAGTTTTGGATGGGAAATACGATGATCTTCCTGAACAGTCGTTTTACATGGTTGGAGGCATCGAAGAGGTCATTGCCAAGGCTGAAAAGATCGCCAAGGAATCTGCTGCCTAAAACAATCAGAAATCATTTTACCTTGTCGTTTGTTCGCTTGTCCTTGTAACTGAGAAAATCAATAACCTAGATGATGCTGGCGAGGTGCCAACAGCAAGAGGATGTTCAGCTTTTGAAGGATTTTTCCCCTCCAGGCCCCATTATCTATCCTTGAATGTTATGTTTGTAGAGTGTGAAAGAGGAAATTATAGATGGGGCCTGTCCTGCCTTTGTGTGATTATTTCAATTTGGAAAAGATACTTGTAAGGCCGACATGTACATTTTTTGTTTCCTCATCTTAATTATTTTCAATCAGCTTGTGCTCCTGTCCTGATTAATCACATAGCCTCTCATTGTCAGCAAAACCGCTTCTTCTAATTAATATTCGTGCTTTAAAATTCAATGTACAATTTGGGTTAGGTTTGTTTTAGTTAGTTACTTGTAGCTGTGTATTCAAATATAATTGGAGCACGGAATAGCCTAATTGGTTTGGCCTGCATTTGTCTCATGGAGAATTGGTTTTGACGTCATCTCTCTGAAAACAACAATTGAAGTCGAACTGCAGAATTCGATGCCGTTTCTACCTCTATCCTCAACGATCAATCAAGGCACTGACACGTGCACCTATTTAAAAATTAGGTTGAAAATTAAACTTACAATTTAAAATTTTAAATATAAATAAAATTAGTATGTATAATAAAAATTGAACAAAATTTAAAATATAATTGTATATTAAGAATATTAAAATTTAATTAAAGAAAAAATTTTAACTAATTTTTTTAATTTATAAAATTATGTCAATCAATTATTAAAATAAATTACGATTAATCTAATTTTCCTATAGTAGATGGTAATATTACTGGCAAAGCCGTCAAAGCTCTAGGACCTAACGACCTTCTCCAACAGCCAACTCCTCCTAATATCATGTCTCCAACACTCTACACTTGTCCTCCGCAATCTCTGCTCCATGCAACTCTTACTATTCCCTCTCACTTTCCTATGTCTCCCCTCCGCCGCCTAACTTTTCCTCTCAACCTCCGCCACCATCGCCGCATCTCCTCTGTTGCCGTCGCCGCAGTCCGCCAAGACACCACTCTCTGGACCCAAGCCCCGCTCTCGGAGATCTCCCCCATCGCCGATTCCCTCTTCCACGTATCCATCGACGTCTCCGACTATCCCGACCTCGCCAACTCACACACCCGCCCCGGCCAGTATCTCCAGCTCCGCGTTCCCGACGTCGAAAAGCCGTCCTTCCTCGCCATAGCCTCGTCCCCGTCCTACGCTGCGTCCAACGGTGCCTTTCAGTTCTTGGTGAAGAGCGTAGCTGGCACCACAGCGGAGCTGCTATGCGGTCTCAAGAGGGGTGATTTGGTGGAGTTGACTCAAGCCATTGGCAAAGGTTTCGAGATTGATCGTATCGATCCGCCTGAGAATTTTAAGACGGTTTTGATTTTCGCCACTGGATCTGGTATCAGGTGATTTATGTTTTTTTTTTAAAATTTGGCTTCTTTTATTTAAAACTATTTGCCTTCTTTGATGCAGTCTATCTGTTATGTGGGGTTGTAAATGGAATTCTATGTGCTGTCTGAGTAGTTGTGCTAAATGATCAAATAAATTTTTGTTCGTAGGCGCTTTTGCTAGGTTAGTCAGTATTAACTTAGACATTGTATTGGTGATGGAACTTGGACTTCAGTATTTGTCTTTAGCTGGACTAAGAAAATTGGAGCATTTTCAGTTCAGATGTTATGTAAAAATACGTATCTCCACCCGACAACGTACGCGAATATTCGGACATAGAATTATTTATGGAAGAGGGAAGCAGAAAGAGAATTACAGAGAGCAAGAATTCAAGAGAGAGACAACATTCTTCATAATATCAGACATGTCGTACAATCGTTGAGACATACGAATTTATTGTCTTTAAAAATTATCCCCTATACCTGCGTACATGTTACGTTCCCTTACTCTTATTGCTAAATGCTGCGTATAACCTCTTGCGACTCCCGTTCTTCGTCATTCCACATTCACTGCCCTTCGTCTTCGAAAATTGCTGTAACAATCCCCTTCCCCTTAACATCCTTATCTATCAGGTTGATTTTCAGAAATCGTTTATGAAGATAAAAAACATACTCTCAGGTAGCGTTAGTGTGCTCTCCATCAGACCATTGGATCAACCACTGGTGATCGCCCGATTGTTCCTCTTGGTGATACACCTGTCTAGTATTGCTACAGGGACTTGTTCAGCTGGAGTCAGGAACTCCGGTAGCGTTGGAGTAATATGGGGTTGACCTTCATGTGCTTTTTTAAGCTGAGATACGGGAAAAACCGGATGTATCGTTGCATGGGCCAGAAGTTCCAACTTATACGCTACCCTCGCAATCCTCTGGATCACCCTGTATTGACCATAATTCAATGGCGATAGTTTCTGGTTGCTCTGCCGTTGTAGTGAAAATTGCTTGTATGGTTTTAGTTTCATCAAAACCATATCTCCCACCTGGAATTCTCTATCGGTCCAATTCGCGTCCGCATACTGTTGCATACGATTCTGAGCCCTTTGTAAATGGAACTTAGTAATATTAAGCATTGCCTCCCGACTCTTTAAAACTCTATCAACTTCCATTACCTTTGAATCCCCTGCAACAAACGGGTATACACTGGAGGTGGATACCCATACAAGACTTCGAACGAGGTAGTGTTGATGGCAGCCCAATAAGTGGTATTGTACCACCATTCCGCTAATGCCAGCCACTCTTCCCATTTTTGAGGTGTTTTGCCACAAAAACAACGTAAATAGGTTTCTGATATTTTATTCACTGCCTCGGTCTGCCCGTCCGTCTGGGGGTGGTAAGTCGTTGAATACTTCAATTTAACCCCTTGTAACCGCAAAAGCTCCTACCAAAACTTGCTCAAGAACGCTAGATCTCTATCACTGATTATAAACTTAGGCATCCCATGTAACTTGAACACGTTATTAAGGAACAATTCAGCTATGTTGCAGGCGGAGTAAGGGTGTTTAACAGAGATGAAATGGACATATTTCGTAAACCTATCAACGATCACCGATATTACCGACTTACCTTTCGAATGCGGTAACCCTTCCACAAAATCCATACTCACCTTCTTCCAGCTTCCCTCCTGTATTCTGATTGGTTGTAGTAGCCCCGGATATGCAGAATTGTCGAATTTATTTCGTTGGCAATTCATACAATTCTGAACTTAAATCCTCACATCCCTATCCATTCCCTTCCAAAAAAAACAATGTAGTTTTTTCGTGGTCGCCACCACCCCTGCATGGATACCCATTGCATCGTCGTGACTAATGCTTTATAATTTGTTGGCGGAGGCTTGAATTGGCTCCTACCACCAGACACCCTTTCCACCTTAGCAACCCTTCCTTCCATTCATATACACTGGTTGTAGCCTTGCCCGCTTCTAACGTTTTGATCAATTCCCGAATGGCTTCATCTTCTTGCCAGCTCTTTCTAATGTCTTCTAGGAGTTCACTCTGTATTTACAACACAAGACATCATGAACATTTCAGCGCTTGTAATTCGCGAGAGAGGATCCGCTGCTACGTTCTCCTTACCGCCCTGGTATTGTACTTCGAAATTATACCCCAGTAGCTTAGGTGGCCACGACTGCTAAAACTATGTTGACATTCGTTGTTCCAGCAGGTACTTGAGGCTTCGGTGATCCGTTCTAACAATGAACGGTCTAAGGGTCAAGTAATGGTGCCATTGTTTGATGGCCTTTATTACCGCCAAGAAATCCTTCTCGTATGTAGATAACCCTTGATGTCTTCGTGCCAGTGATTTGCTTAAATAAGCAATGGGATGCCCCTCCTGTTGCAATATTGCCCCGATTCCTTAACCACACGCATCGACTTAAATTATAAATGGTTTGGAAAAATCAGGCAATGCTAAGACTGGGGCAGTCGTGATCGCCTTCTTCAATGTTTCAAACGCTCTCTGTTCCTCCTGTTGCCAACTCCAATTAGCCACATTCTCCTTCATAAGCAACTCTGTTAAAAGGTTTAGCAGTAGCTCCATAATCCTTGATAAACCTCCTGTAGTACCCCGTGATTCCCAAAACCCCCCGCAAATCCTTAGTATACTGTGGTACCGGCCATCCCTTGATTGTTCTAACCTTCCTTAGGTCTGTGGCTACCCCTGTTTCCGAGATAGTGTACCCCAAATAATCGACCTGACGAGCTCCGAAGACACACTTGTTTCCTCTTAAAAACAGTTGATTGTCCAACAATGTTTGAAGTGCCACCGAAAGATGTTCTACGTGAGATGCCAACGAAGGACTGTATATCAATATGTCGTCGAAGAAAACCAGAATGAAGCGACGAAGATAAGGTTTAAACAGTTCATTCATTAGCCGTTGAAATGTAGAAGGCGCGTTTGTCAGACCGAAGGGCATCACCAATAATTCGTAATGCGCTTTGTGTGTCTTGAAAACCGTCTTCGGAACGTTCTCGGGTTGCATTCGAATTTGGTGGTAACCCGAATGCAAATCCAACTTTGAAAACCAACTACCTCCGTTCAACTCATCCAGTAGTTCTTCGATTAAGGGTATCGGGAATTTATCCTTCACTGTATATCTGTTTAACTCTAGGTAGTCAACGCACATCCTCCACGAATTATCCTTCTTCTTGACCAGGACCACCGGCGATGCATATGACCCGTAACTATGGCGTATGAATCCTTGCCTCATTAACTACTTAATTTCCTGTTCGATGATATCCTTCTGTGGACCCGAAGAGCGATATGGTCTTACATTAATCGTATCGATGCCCTCCCTTAATATGATCTTGTGGTTACGTTTGCGATTCGGAGGTAACTGAGATGGTTCCTGGAATACCTCCGCATAACTGGCTCATATCACATCAACTTCATCGAACACGCTTCCTTGTTCCTCCGTCAGTCTCATCTGTTGGAATTGGTACTCAATTGGGGTCGAAAGTTGAATCATAAACAACTGTCCACTTAATGATCCTTGTAGCTTCTTCTGGAGCCCTTTACTAGAGATCACCCTGGATTTGCTATCTGGACCTCCCTTTCGCGTCACCACCTTTCCTTCCCACTTAAACTTCATTGTCCTATTGCGGAAATTGCACAAGACATCCTCCAGTCCCACAAGCCATTGGACACCTAGAACGACGTCGCAACCTCCTAACGATATCACTAATGCATCCATATTGAACTGCACTCCCTGCATGGACCATGTAAAATTTTTGCAACATTGCTTACATTGTAGTTGTAACCCCCCACCCACCGTGATTGTTATAGGCGCGATGTCTTGAAGGTCACACATCCCTTTTCTCGCCACTGTGATATCGACAAAGTTGTGGGTACTGCCATTGTCGATGATTATGTGAATTTGTTTTCGTTGATACACCCCCTATTAATCGCATTTGTTTGAACTTTGTCTCACCAGAAAAACCAGTCATCGCCTGCATGGATATCATGGGGCATTCTTCACTCTCATCACTGTCATCTTGCCTCTCCCCCTCGGGGTCGTTTGGTCCCCTTTCCTTATCAGCTTCTTCGGATACCACAAAGAGCTGTAGCTGTTGTTTCTTACATTTGTGTCCAATGGTGTACTTCTTGTCACACCATAAGCAAAGTCCCTTGGTTCGTTTCTCATCGAAGTCTCTACTGCTGATAGCCTTTGACGCTTGATACGATCGCCCTGGTAGTGACCGTAAGGTAGAAGGTGGTGTGGGTAATATACTCTCTGTACTCGGGTTACGATGAAGAGGTGCATGGTGGGTGCTTTTCCACTGATCACGTGCCGAGTGGGTTGAGTTCGGTTCATCGTTGAATGTCCTGTCGCTGTCAATATTGCTTCTTGTTTCCTTGCCAATGTATAAGCCTGATGCAACGATTGTGGTTTGTGTAGCTTCACCACGACTCCAATCTCTGGCTTAAGGCCCTTTATGAAGAACCCAACTAGGTAATCCCCCGAAAGAGCTAACTTGTTAGAATGATGATCGAACCGCACACAATATTCCAACATCCCATTCTGCTTCAGCTCCTTAAAATCCCCTACAGGGTCATCAAAAATCTCAGCGTTGAATTGTTGTTTAAGGGCCTTCGTAAATTCGACCCACTCTACCACCTCTGTTTTAAATCGGTTTCGGATGAATAATTGGTACCATTCTTGTGCGCGCTCATCCATGTGCAAGATGGCGACGTTCACTTTCATTTGTTCTTGAGTCTGATCGATTTGGAAAAATTGTTCACAACGGTACAACCATAACTTGACGTTGTCTTTGTCAAATGCTGGGAACTCAATTCTACCCAGTCTGATGGACCTGCCATTTTCTTCCTTATCAGGTTGTGCCTGAATGTTTTTCAGTGTAGGACCCGAAATACTACTTCCTTCTCCTTGTTTCAACACTTCTTGTGAAATGGACGACCGTAGCTCCCCCATTTCCTTCTCTAGTTTTTCGGTTCTATTTTGTACCTTCGACAATAACCTTTCACTTCTATCCTGCATTTCCTGCAACAGTTGCTCATGCCGGCTTTGTGTTTCTATCAGCATTTTCTCGCTCCAACCTTGGGTTTCCATGAGGCCCTTCATGGTATCCTCCAACCTACGGAACTCTGCACCTCTCGTTCCTTCCATTGGTGATTCCCAGATTCGTCCGCTCTGATACCAATATTGTTACGTGAAAATTCGTATCTCCACTTGACAACTTACACGAATATTTGGACACAGAATTAGTTATGGAAAAGGGAAGCAGAAAGAGAATTACAGAGAGTAAGAATTCAAAGAGAGAGAACATTCTTCATAATATCAGACATGTCGTACAATCGTTGAGATATACGAATATATTGTCTTAAAAAATTATCCCCTATACCCACGTACATGTTACGTTCCCCTACTCTTATTGCTAAACGCTGCGTATAACCTCTTGCGACTCCCGTTCTTCGTCATTCCATGTTCACTATCCTTCGTCTTCAGAAATTGCTGTAACATCAGAAGTGTTTGGCATATGAGACGGCAAAAGCAAAACTCTTAATTTAGCATCTGACTTAGAGGTCATTTATTGATTTTATTTCTCAAACAAAATCCGAGCATCCTCGTTGCCTGCACATTGTTTAAGGGATAAAGTCTTTACAGACTATGGGCGTGTCAAGTTAACTAGGTCACATCATTTGGAGCTAAGGCGTAAGAAATTAAAGTTAGAATGAACTCCTTCCTCTTTTATATTTCATTAAATTCTTAATAAGAACATGGAAGTTCTTTTGTAATTTGACTCTGGCCTCCTAAAATGCCATCATATCATACTAATAAATGCGTGCAATCAATTTTTTTACACTAATTGATAGGACTCTAGTTTCTGAATACTAGAGTTTTGCTATATTATTTCTATATATCTATCGGTAATGTGCTCGGC
>JAOSBL010000003.1:14217725-14230845 GCA_027568915.1 Erythroxylum roraimae | reverse complement strand
TGAGAGCAAGATAGAGGAGAGGAGGGCGGTAGTGAAACTTAGACTAAAATGACGTCATTTACTTTGTCAAATTCGAAGCATAAAATGACGTCGTTTTCTTCGTAATAAACGAAATAGCGAGAGTAGAAAACGACGTCGTTTTGCTTTTAAAGCACAATACGTTGTTTAAGTTGTAAAGTGGTTGGGCCTCGGGCCGAGCTTGGACCTTTACAGTTTTTGGGCTCGAGGCCCGTCAACTTGGGCCTGGAACTTTGACCTAGTGCCTGGCTAAGGCGGGCCTAGGGTGAGCCTAGGCCCAAATGCCATCCCTAGCACCATGTATTTTTGTGACCGCACTTGATACATCCATTCTTTCCCAATCGTCATATATATATATATATATATATACTTCCGATGACTCTAGTAGAGTCTGCTGGTAAATCACTAGAACGTAAACTGGCATCTTTTGGTGCTTATTTTAGTAACAATCATGGGAATTTTGTCAGGTAAAACGATATCGAGAAAGGCGGCCTTTTCTCATTACATTAATTTACTGGTATAAAATCCAGATAAAGGATAAAACATTTGCAGTAGTTGTAGAATTCTTTTGCTATCTTTAGGTTAACTCTAGCATTTTGTCAAACAAAGCTATTGGATTTATGAAAGTATATAGGCTTATATAAATCCCCAAGATGCTTTGACTAGTGACTCAGCATCAAATTTTCTTTGATCATATTCATATATTCCTAATGTTTACAAGAAAAATAATTCTTGTTGGTTTACAAATTGATCTCTACTTTCCTACAGTCCAATTCGATCCCTCATTGAGTCAGGGTTTAGTGCCAAAAAGAGATCTGATGTGAGGTTGTATTATGGAGCTAGGAATCTTAAAAGAATGGCTTACCAGGTTTGACCACTTTTCTCACTGTGTTTGGTTTTTTGCAACCATCTATCTTATCTTCTTACCTCAATTGGAGAACTAATGGTGTTTTTTTCGCCCTCTAATAGGATAGGTTTGAACAGTGGGAATCTTCTGGTGTCAAGATTGTACCTGTTCTATCACAACCAGATGATAGTTGGACGGGTGAAAGTGGCTATGTACAGGTAGGCTATATTCGAAGTCCTTTGTTTTTGATGCCTAAGAACAAATAACATCATTTTACACTATTGCTTTGCAGGCTGCCTTTGCTAAGGCCAAACAAATCTTTAATCCCATTGCTACTGGTGCTGTTCTATGTGGGCAGAGACAGATGATGGAGGTTTGTGCTGCATTTTGGATCATTCTTTATCTATTTGCTAATCATGTTTTCCTTAATCATTTTGAGTACTCGTTATTTTGGCATTGATGGTTAACTTTTCTATTAAGTTTTTTTTTTTCATTTTTCATTTTGAAATTATTATTGACATCATCTCTAAATTGACCATGTGTTCTAAATACATACTTTCCTAGACCCTTTTTTTTTTTTTTGCTTTACTTATAAGTTAATTTATGTAGAAAGTGAAAAAGAGAACGACTGTGTTATTAATGCTCTTTGATTAGCCTTCTAAATTGAATTTCATAAGCATTCTCTTTGAAGCTTTGTACTGTTTCCTAAAGCCTTTAGATTGAGAGCAATATAATTTTTAGCAAAATTATTGTGAGCCAAAAACCTAGTGAGCTATTTGGTGATTATTATTTGGAGCTTATGTTTGGTTATTTGAAATTAGATTGTTTTGGCAAAAGAGAAATATTAGAAGCATATTTATTCTCTTGCTCATCCTGAATTTTACAATCCCACTAGTTATACATGTATACCTTGCTAATAAGGAAATCATATAATCAAGCATTAATAAAATATTTAATGATCACTCCTATATTAATTTTGTTATATTTATGTATAGACGTGGGTCAATGCTCCCCCTCAAGTGTATGGATGTCACTCATAACTATCCTGCAAATTAAAGTATGAAATAACTTGTTATTAAGCCCCTTAGTAAACACATTAAGAAGTTTTGAATTGACAAGCAACTACTGTATATTGTATTAAGCATTTATAAGATTATTGATTATCTTTGCTTTCATGAAATGTCAATCAACCTATCTTTGATCATATTGAATTGGATTACGAGCTATATTAGTGGAAATCTTATTATCACAAAACAAGTATAGAGGTATCATTCTTCAGACCAATTGCAATTCTTCCACAACATTTTCTAGCCTTGATAATTCACAAAACACGTTGTGACATAATTCTATATTCTACTTCTGCACTGGATCTTGTTACCACACTCTGTAAAGTCCTTGCAAGTGATCAGATTTCCACCTACAAATGTGGATTGGGCAAATGTTGATCTCCTGTCATTGACATCAAGGAGTATAATTCCACTTGTTGAAAGGAGAGATCTTGTTCAATTTGAATCTATAAAAACCTGCTGTCTTTAGATGGCCATGATTAGAGAAGAGAAGTCCTTTACCTGAGTTTATTTCAAGTATGCTTAGGGAAGAAAAATTGCTTCTAAGTGAGAATCATGAGGTTCATGCATGTACTAACTTTCATACTTGCAACAAAGATTATTTCTCATCTGGATTGGTATGAGAGAGTAAACCCATATCCTAATCAACTTTTGATATTGGTTCAAATTCACAGACTTTCCAATCCCTGCTTGTAATAACTAATATTTGCTCAGCTTCAATAGGCTCGTCTCTAGGAGTATCTACGTTTAAACCGTAACATTTATGTTTCTTCAAGAAGATCTAACAAAATTACTTTATCTAACTCAGTAATCTCAATTCCAATGGAAGATTGCAGCTTACCAACCTCATCAATTTTAAAATCCAATGCTAGAAACTTTTTAAGTCGAGCCATCTCTTTATCATCTCTTGTCAAAACTACATATAATAAGTAATGTGATCTTACTTTTATAATGTTTGATAAATAAGGTACCATTGCTTTGAAAATAACCAATTGAGATCATGTCTTTGGTGCACCTTTGAAACCATTACCTAAGTTATTTCTTTAAACCACATAATGCCTTCTTCAATTTGCATAAATTTCCTTTTGATTTTTTGTTAATAAATCCTAAAGGAATACTACCTATGTTCTTCTTCCAAGTCTCCATGTAGGAACACATTCTTGAAATCAACTTGTAGGTCTCAGTCAAGGTTAGTTCCATATGATAATAAAATTGAGAGTGTTCATCTTGACAATAATTTTTTTTTCTTGATTGTACACTCCTTAAGTTTGCTTTCACTTGTTGGTTTGTGTTTTCCAATTGAGCCACTTTATTTTAGAGCAAAGACCTGTTTACATCTGATTGGTCTCTTTTCAAGAGTGAAAAGCTCTCATGTTTCATTTTTTGCCAAAGCTTTCTTCTCTTGAACCATTTCCTCCAATTTTAGGTTACGATAAAATAATTGCCAATCTTGTGGCACAGAAATAAAGAAATAGACAACTGAAAGGATCTATAGGACAAAGACAAGGAGTTATAAGAAACAAAATTAGAAGTAGGGTGTTAGCACCAGATCTGACCACTTTTTTTGATAGCAATAAGAGCATTTAGATCATTAGGAGTATAATTAGAATTGGGACAATCTCAAGTTACAGAAGAAACTGAATCATTTCTTAGAAATTGAATCTAGAGATGTTGCTTGACTAAGTACAACATGCTCGATGGCTATATTTGTCTTGTCATGTGATGCGTCGGCTTTCAAATTTGGTTATCCAATCATGCTTGTGCATTCCCATGTTTCCTCTTGGTCATCACTTGCGTTTTGATTGGTGTTCTCACTTCAACCTCTTCCTCTTTATTATACACATGAAAATGTGATGGGGTGAAGAAAAATATAGTTTAAACTTTCTAAAGGTAATATCCATACTTGCAAAATACTTTCTAGAAGGTGGATGATAATGCTTGTATCCTTTTTTAAAGGCAGCTACCAACTTAAATATGTATTTGTTGACCTATATGCCCTTCATATATTTGGAGCAATATATTAATTAGTACCTTGTAGATTCTTATCCTTAAGGGCATTAGGTTAATAAAATTGGCAATTGAAAGTATAACATCCCTGAAATATGCCTTATGGACTTCCAAGTTGACATGAGATATCTAGCGACTTCTAATAAATTCCTATTTTTCTTTTTGGATACTCCATTCTATGCACTAGTGCTCTCACAGCTAGTTTGATGCAATATCCTATTCCGAGTCTAGGTAGGCAAGAAAGTCACAATCATTTTATGAAATAGTTCAAAACAAGAAAGACTTCATTCTTAGTTTTCACAAAATCCAAGTAAGCTTAGCCATTTACAACTTGTCAATGAGATAGTTTGATTAGGCCCCACTCATCTAAATGGATAGTAATAGAAGGAATGTGAATCTTATTAATCAAAGATGAGAACTTGTGTGTCTAACAAATGTACAGGCACCACAAAATAAAGAGTCTAACTTCCAATGTTCAAATAAATTGGGATAGCTCCTTTTCTAACACTAAAAAAAGAAGGATGTCCTAATCACCAATGTCAATGGATTATTTCTTGATGAGTATTCTTATGTTCTCACCTTCTTCTAGTAGATATAAGCTATCTTACAGTTTACTGTGTCAATCGTTTTCCTGTTTTCAAACGCTAAACCGCATAATATGTAGGTTAACATATACATTTTGCAGCCAAGTTCTTTAGTGATTGATGTCGAAGAGAAAAGATTATCCCAACAACTAGAAATATGGACAGAAGACAGCCTAATAAACAAAATATACTCAATACAGGGCCAAGTATACATTTTCTGTATGGACTGGATTCTTGACTGAGTGTGAGGAATAGTTTGAGAATTTCTAAGGAGGACCTATTATACGTCTGTTCTATCCGGAATCTAGTATTGTGACTATTAATGTTGGCAATAACAACCGTTTAGAAAAACTGGAGGAAACAATTGTCGTTGACTCAGAATTAATCTGGGACAAGAGACACCTTAGGCTTGTACCTCTTCATTAGAAAATTTCCAATTGTGCAGCCTGATGCTTCTAGTCTAGATAGATGTGCTTGCTGTCTCGCTAAGGCTTTAGGTTGTCCATGTAGCTTCCAACGATTCTTCTTGGTGTGCTTGGCTTCCTACATTTCTCTCAGACTAGTTAAATCTTTATCCAAAATTTTTCGGTTATTTATTTTCAGTTGCTTACAAAGTGAATTAGCTTATCCATTACTCCAGTCTTTTCCATTGACACTGGATGTATCATGGCACTCCTTCAACTTTCCTCTTGTTGCACATCGGAATAGTTTTGCCATATAGAGGCTAAATGGTCCTTCACAGGAACTTGAAATTGTATTTCATTACCTTCCATTTTTAAACCAATGAGAAAGTCATTTTCATAGGGTTGGCAAGGTTTGTCTAGCCTGGTCAAGTTCTTTTCTTAATCCACTCAATTCTGCAAAATATTGAGCAACTGTTAATTGACCTTGTTCTATGCACCTTATTCCATGACTCACAAAATTGGGCATCATTGAGAACTTGAAGTAGGTTTGAGATTCTGTATTCCAGTGTTTTTAATAATAAGTAGCCTTGAGCAATGGCTCCACGGAGCAAATGAGCCATAACAATAAGCAAAAGCGTGACCTTGTAAGATCGTTAGTTCCATCTAGCTTCATGGGACTGATGCTAAGAGGGTTAATCCTATTCTTGGAGGGGTTTTCTTTTCATCTATGATTTACCCAAAAAAAGAAAAAAAGAAGAGCGAGAGTATGGTTGGAGTAAGGGTTTAGAAGGAAGGGTCATGGCTACGGTTACTAACTCAGACATATAAAGAGAGATGGTGACTAGGGCCCCAAGTCATGCTCTGGTATCATGTTGGTGAAAGAGAACTATTAGAACGGAAAAAAAAAAATCTCTTGCAGTGTTTATAGTTTACCTTAATTTAAACAAGGAAATGATGTAGTGAATCATTAATACAAAATAAAATAATCAAAATACAATAATCATGCCCTTAATAGCACTTAAATATGGATACTTGTCAACAGATTCCACAACTTTCTTGGAGCGAATATGCTTGATGTTAACATGCTAGAAATATCGGAACAGGATGACGTTTGTTATTGTTTTTAGTACTTGAAGAGTTTAGTCTCCCATTCTTTGGCTGGATTGGCTACCATTTCGATGGATATGTTTGCTGCCATTTGAGTGCTGATCCATGGCAGAATTTCATTTTTTTTCTTGTGGAGAACTCACTATTTTTTTTTTACTTACATTGATCTAGATAAAAAGAATAATTTGACAAGCATCTTATGCTTTTAACTGCACGTCTATTGATTATGTTATTTACTCATGCCAATGAGCAAAAGTCGCTTCTTCAGTTGAATGGTGATTTTAGAATTGACTGGTCTTTACAGGAAGTGACATCAATTCTTATTGGTGAGGGAGTTGATGGTGAGAAAATACTGAAGAACTTCTAAAAAGTGGTATTTGGGGTTCATAATGTTGTAGCATTATTTGTTGAGTAACAATTTATTATGATTCTTTATCTTCTGGTGCTAAGGGACAACTCGTTGCCCAGCCAATAAAGATTTAATTTCAGGTTCTTGATTACCCTTTTTGTACGCTGAAGGTACCAAATTAGAACTACTGGCAGCTTATGTAACACATTGCTTAGAGCTTATATGACAACTCATACCCGGTGACTATAAAACAGCCTTGTTTAGAGCTTGTGTAACTCATTATCTAATGATCCAATTAAACGAGAAAGAAATAAAAACCACTAATTTTACCGTGATGAGTTGTTTTTGTTTTTTCGTAATTACATGAAACTTTATTCAGCTTTAGTAGATAGTTTTAAAGTTAGGCAAAAACCCAAGTCCAGCTGACATGAGGACTCAAAACTGGCGATCGCTGTTAATTTTCTTGTTAGGACAGATTTATTTGAACTGGCCTTGTTGACCAGGTACTTAGTTGAGATTTGGGTCTCTTATTTTATGATTAATATGACTAATGCTTTCCATAGTTACTAATCTTTCAAATATTGATTGGAATGTAGAAATATGGTGATGGTGCTGTCCTTGACCTTTTGAATGACTAATCTTTGATTATGCGACTAAAAACGCCTTTCTTCTTTTTGTCCAAGAAATGAAAAGAAAATCTTTCATCTTGGAAGATACATCTTTCGAGATACTATCTAAGATTTGCTTTGTCAATTACAAACTTGACGACCAAGCATTATAGCAAAACAAACAGTAGTAAAACCGCAATTCGAATGGTCAAATAAATCTCCAATGACTGCAGGTTACAATGAACCAAATATTGCATGT
The DNA here is from genome assembly GCA_027568915.1 of Erythroxylum roraimae. Taxonomy (NCBI): domain Eukaryota; kingdom Viridiplantae; phylum Streptophyta; class Magnoliopsida; order Malpighiales; family Erythroxylaceae; genus Erythroxylum; species Erythroxylum roraimae. The sequence goes on along the minus strand of JAOSBL010000003.1, from coordinate 14,223,595 downwards.
GTGAATGTCGTGGTTTGACAAAATAAATGAGACAAATTATATTGGAAGGTTTGAATTTAAAAGATAAATAAAATCAACTTGAACTTTTTCAATAGATACTTTGAGTGTCTATTTGGCTTATGAAACGTCCTCATTCTCCTACTACTTGAGCTCTTACATGCTCCTTCAAATTAGTTCAACATTTATCTAATCATTAGAAAAATTTTGTATGCAAATTTTAAGTGTTATTAGAAATACTCGTAAGTGGCTTCGTGGATAGTAGCTTTACTATTTTTCCATTGAACATAATAATTTACTATTTTTCCATTTAACATAATAATTGAGATCCAGGTTAGGGATATGGAAATAAAGTAGAGACAGTCGTGGAACATGAAAGATTGTCCACGTTTAAGCTGTTAGACACGAAAAAATTACGCATTTCAAGTATAGTTGACTTTCTTCGTTTGTCTTTAGACGATTTCCCCGTAACACAACCATTGAGGTCTTGTCTATTGAAGTAAGGGATGGTAGGTGATACAAAGGTCACCTTGGGATTCGAACTTTTATCAAAGTTGATCACCAATACTCTTTGCACGACAGTCTCACTTAGGTTTGTTTACGCAAGGCTTCAGCCTTTAAAGACCCTCGAAGTGTTTACCTCGCATACTCGAAGAAACAATATTACGGAAGCAATAAGAAAATAAAGGCAACAAGGAAACAAGAGAGATAAGGTAAAACTAACCTTTATATTACTTTCTCTCACAAGAATACAAAGAATACTCTCGCTGACTAAATGAGAGTAAAACTCGAATAAGCTATATATAGGCCCTCTAACTTAGAAGCCAAGTTACATTCAAAATTTTACTTAAACTGAACTTTCTAAGATTGTGCCAACATCATGTCTAGCACTATCAGATTACTTCACATGGACCAATTAGATGACACACCCATCTAAATAAGACTCTAACTGGTAATATAGAATCTACAAGATAACAGAAAGATAAAGTTTACATTCAAATAGGAAACTAACATTCTTATCCTCGAAGATCTCCACTATTTTTAGATGTTGAGTCCCACTGTAACTTTAACTCCTAGTTGTTGCCATATTATTTAAGATCTCCCCACGATCTTTATCCGTTGATGATGCAGTGTGATCTTGCTGAAGCCTACATAACATACTGGCCTGATTCAATGCTTTTTACAACAAGTCTGCTAGTCGTGGTCTATTCATCCGAGCATGGGCCAAATTCTTGGTCCATCAAGTCCTTAGCTTGGGTTGAGTTAATCTCTACAAGGTCCGAGACTCTACCAAAATTCGTACCAAGTTCGATCACACTCATCCATGTTTGCCTTAGTGTTTCACATGTCTCCCTCATGTGTTTAATCTAGCTAACCTTCCTTTCAAGGTGTATCGTGAATGTTGCTGAGAAGTGCTCCGAAATTTAAGGGTCTAACAAACCACCCCCACCATAGATTCAACGCCTTCGTCGAGTTAGTTTGAAGGTAGGCGTTCACCTAGTCCTTGAATTGTCACAAAGTCGTATCTTTCTTCCATGTAGCTTTCGCGATAGGTTTACCTTTCCACTGAATCAAGAACTTGGTCCGTCGGTTCTTCTTATGTTGACCCATTGTTCGATGATCTAGGATCTTCTCCATTTGATCTTCGAACTGTTTCCTCACAACCGGTGGAGCTCACTTCTCCTGACTCCTCTTCGGATCTAATGCATCCTCATAGTAAGGCTTGAGAAAATACTCCTCTTTGGTATGAATCTCAGAGGCAATGATCTCAAAGTTTTCTTGACAAGTTTCAGATTCGAATACCTCTTCCTAAGTTGATGTGTTTAGTTGGCAATGTCACGCAACATTTCATTGAAGTCTCCAATAGTATCACTTTCATCCATCTTAAGCTCATTGAATCTTACGACCAACATCTAAAGTTTAAAAGTTATCACAAATTTAGATCCCTCATATATCATTTGCAAAGTATCCCATGCTTCTTTTGTCAATTCACAGGCTGAAATCATACTAAAGCATCCTTCACCAACAACAATGAAAATTGCATGCAATGCATGAGAATTGCCAAGCGCTTCATCTTCTTCAGCTCTTGTCCATTCAAATGGATCTGTAGGTACTGCTTTATTATTTTCATCAATCTTCATTGGATGTATCTGGCCATTCAAAACTGAAGTCCATTCCATAGTTCCTTGTGCTTGAATGAATACTTTGATCCTTGATTTTCAAGCCAAATAATTTGAACCATTTATCAATAGTGGCCTGGTGATTGATGTTCTTTCTCTTGTAGCCATAATTGTGAAACAAGGATCTGTACCAACTTAATGTACCAAGTTCTGATTCCATGACCCTCTCTAATACCAATTGAAAATCCGAAAGGATCTAGTTTCATAAAAACTTGGTTCTGCCACAGTTGCTTTAAATTGTATATGTGGTTGCTCGATGTAAAGAAACGGTATCAATAATTTATAAATTTTCTAGCACAAACAAAAACAGAAAAATTAAACGTAAAATAAACAAATCAATACCTGAGATTTGGTAACGCAGTTCAACACACCTTGCTTACGACTATAGGGCCCTCACCCATTTTAATCACTTTCACCAAAGACCAACAATAGTTTTACTCAAGGTATTATAGAGCCAACTCACCTACCCTTGACACTATCCCTCGTCCTCACAACCCATGAAAGCATTTCACTCCCAATAATATGACCACCTCGTGCTAACGTCAATAGAGGGTTTTCTCAACAGTATTTTATAATAAATAATGAAAATAACTCAAGTGATAGAAACAGTAACAGACATAAACAAAGAAACTTAAGACAAGAGAAACAACTCCCCTAAAAATCTAGCTTTTTTAATGAAAGATCGGGAAGTTGTCCACCAAAAATTCTACTACGAAACTTTGATAATGTCACTGAGATATCCCACTTACAACAGTCACAAAAACCCAATAAAAATACTAACGTTTCATCACTGAAACATCGATCAAAACAAAATAGTTGCAACAACACCAAATATTTTGGAAATTTTTCACACAATCCACACTCATAGACAGCCCTACAAAGTCCCACAATACTAGAGAAAGAACACACCCAATCAACAGAAAACACAGCTGCCCAATTTGGAAAAAATATACAAAAATCAGTTCCAAAGATCACTCAAAATTTCCAAAAATCCAGTTGTCAAGTCACCATATCCTTGTAGGTTTTTCCCACGCAAGACAGCAACAAAACAGCCCCAAAAATTACATGAAATACTGTACAATGCTACTACAAAATAGCCAATAGAATGTCTAAAAATCCAGCTATCTTAGATAGTTATTATCCCCAAAATAGGCTATCAAATAATTGTTCAAAAATCACCAAATAGCTACATGTTATATTAGTTAAGATATGGTGATTTGATTCCAATTAAATCCTATCCTCACTAGGATCTTAATCTTCACATAAGAGTCCCACATAAGATAGATAACTTAGCATAGTAAATTTTCAAAAATGTCCAACTTTGTCCAATTACAATTAATGTCCAAAATTAATTAGTAAGATAGCTTACATATATCATAACACTGGATTAAACCGATAATTTGGTATAAGTGATGAATGTTTCTCAATTATAGATTCTTTGATTTTAACTGTTCTTGGTCGGGTAAGTGTAACATTTATCAGATCTTTTGTTTAATTGTCTTATCGTACACTGATCCTTCATGTTGGCTTCAATATATTGTATCATGATATTTATTAAAAACCCACATTAGGCATGCCTATCTTTGAATAGCACTTGATAGCTATCCTTGAAGGATCATTCATGGTTTTCTGACCTAGAATTATATGCTACTTAGATCATTCTGGCTTATGCATGAACAGCAAAACTGATCACTTTTTATCTTTTACAAGCTTCTTTTAAACCATTGTCATGTTAGCAGCAAAATTATGTCTTGAAGTAATGGAAGCCACACTTTTTGCAATCCTCATGTTCATATCAATTGGAGGGGGTGTAATTAGAGGGTTAATTGGTGCCGAAGTTTTTGGAATCACTAAGAACAACTTTGGTGACCTGACGACAGTGATATACTCGGCAATATCAACCCTTTATTACCTTTGTCACTGTTAAGGCTTTTACCTGAGGATACCTCTGATATTGCTTCCAATGAGAATGCATATATTGAGATGAAATCAAATTGAAATTGAGATGGTCTCTACTGGCTTCTATTCATTGCTTCTATTCCTTATAATCTTTGATAATATTTCTAGACATATTTTAATTTGTGAAAAAATTTCTCTGTATTGTTTTGTTTATAAGGAATGCTAAAATGATTATTAATATTTTGTGTGAGAATAAAGGATCAACTATTGATGTTATATTATTTTTGTTTGTACAATTGGATGATACATGTATAATTTTACTTATATAAAGAATGTTCCACATTTTGAATTAATAATGTTTTTTATAATTTAGTTTTATAATAATAAATAAATAATTTACAACAGAAATATTAATACATTATATACAAAGCATTGCAAATTGTTAAATATTATAGATTATGCAAAAAGTTGTAAAAAATATTTGACAGCGTTGTCACTCACTTGTAGCAAACGAAATATAAAACGTAGTTAAAAATTTATTTACACAATTAGAAAAACGTAATAAACTATATATCACTACCAATGCATAAAATGTAGTAAAAAGTATTAGCTACAGTTTTTTTTTGCCTATTATGTAGCAACAAATTTTTTCTTACTAATATTGACTTATACTTGATATTTGACTACTTATTTATAGTGTTTTAGGTACAAAAAAATTTCATTACTAATAGTATTTGTCTATGATTATGACAAACGTTGCTTATAGGTTTTACTACTACGAATTAACAACTACTACAAGGAGAAAAGGAATTGGGGACGGAAAAATAACGGTGAAAAACAAACCGTCGCAATTACTGACGGAATTAACATGTTCGTCAGTAATATTGACGAGAAAATATAATTTAGCGATGGGAACAATACCATCAGAAAAGAAGCGCGAGAATTGATTGCGGGTTAATGTAGTTTGATATTACTGATGGAATTTAACAACGAAAATTTTCGTCAGTAAATTGAAAAACCTATACGACACTGTCTGCTTGCGGTTAAATGTTATTAAGTTGAAGAAAACGATACTGTTTGGTTTAACACCAAACGACGTCGTTTTGATAATGTTATAAGCTTCCTGAATCACCCCCCGCCCCAATCGTTTGCTCTCCTTCTCTGTTCTTCTCCTCCCTGCTGCATCTGCATCTTCTCCTCCGTGTTGTCATTAGTTGGTCGTCCGTCGTCGTCAGCGTTGTGGAACGGTGGTGGTGCATCTGAAGGGGTAGGTCTTCTCCCACCATTTGCTTTTGTTTTCCTTCCTACTCCCACCCGTACGTATGTCGTTAATAATGTGATATTTTTTGAGTTTGTTTGAATTATTTGTTTGGTATGTTTGAGTCTTTTGTGAATGGGTAACAACATTTTAGGTTGAAATGTTAGTGTTAGAAGGTTAAGTTCTCAAATTTCTTTTCGAAGTTGGGATGATTTGTTGATGCATATGAGGTGTTTGATGAAATGCCTCTTATTAGAAATTTTTGTTAATTTGCGAAGATGAAGTTGATTTGTATCAGAGAATGAGTTTATGGGTGAGCGTACATGCATATTTGGAGGTCACGTATAATAATTGAAGACCATCATTGTCACTTGTATAATTAATTAGCTACATTAAGAAGCATTAAGATAGTTATATACTAGAGATCCTAATTAAGTATCCTAGTAAATATTGGAAAAATCTGAAATAAACATTTTATGCATGGTATTTACATCATAATTAGCATCATTTTGCATTCTTAAGAATAATGCTTAAAT
>JAOSBL010000003.1:14192340-14207442 GCA_027568915.1 Erythroxylum roraimae | reverse complement strand
CTGAGTTCGCATTCTCACCCCAAATGTGCATCTATTTTTGCAGGACTCGGAGGACTACTGGGATCAGTTGTGTCTGTCGTGTGTAATTGGTATTTTTGTTTCTGAAGTTGATCGGTCAAACATGTACTGAAAAGTGTATTTATGGAAACCGACTAGTTGTAAAGTATTTTGACTGAATGTATTAATGAAATAAGAATGGCTCCACTGATTATTGTACTGCTCGACTGTTTGTACCGATCAACTGAGTGACTGACTGCTCTAGCACACCACTTGCGCGGGCTCGGGCTCGGACAACACTGGTCGGTGTCGGGCTCGGGTCGGCGGGAGTGGGGCGCTACACCAACGCTAGTTTAGTTTTTCTAAGGTATGCGTTACGGATGTCGGAAGTTTGTTTCAGTTCGATTGAACTGTTTGGTTGCTTCGATTCCGAGCCAATTCGATTTTCCTTTAGTTTCCGTCTATTTTGTGTTTCCGAGTTTTCGTTTCCTTTCGCTTCCGCATTTTTGTTTTCCGTTTTTTTCATTTTTTCGGTTGGGGTCCGGTTCCAAAATCAAGTCCCAACATTTATGTTATCAGAGAAAGAACATGAATGGATGTTTGTTATATTATTCGCAAGAGTTGGGTTCCAGAATCGGGATCCAACATTTATGATATCAGAGCAAGATAATGAATTGAGGAAAGTTATGAATTGTTAAGAGGTTGGGTTCCGAAAACGGGATCCAATAGATCCCGACCTTTATCTCTTACTCGAATATAGTGGCTAGACTCCCGTTTGCTTAACGGGGTAACTCCTTTGAGCTTGAAAAATAATGTTGCAATTTTAGTTAGTTTTGCAAACTCAGTAAGTTAACCATCCTCGATGGTTCACTCAAATCATATAACACATCACATCATATATTCACATAATTCACATCACTTCATTTATCATGTAGCATCACATATCACTAACTTCACATATTACATTCAGAGCAATCAAACAGGTAATTTTGATCATTTAAAACATATGTATCAATTATACATGCAACGCACATGAGACTCACTTTCATTTATTACTTTGTTGTGACTGAGTGCCTTTTTACTAGCTCATATCCCTTGTGGATACCGAGCTTTTATCAGATAATGTCCCATATCCCTTAGTAGATGCCGGGTGTAATAGCAACTGAGCCTGAGGCTCTTTTCACATTCTGATCTTTAAGCTCTTTTTCACTTTTTGAGCTTTAAGCTCTTTTTCGGTGGCTACTCCGGTCACAACAACCTTTATGTTTCATGCATTCATGTAATGCATCACATATATTCAGTCACTTTATTTCACTTTACACATGTCATCGAAACTTGGTCTGACATTCAACATTTAAGTTGAGAATCACTTATTTCATTCACATGCACATTCACATTTTTCTTCGAAACTTGGTCAAGCATTCAACAATCAAGTTGAGTATCACATAGTCAGTCCAATTCACATTCAATGAGCACTTCCAATTTTATTTATGCATCAAACGCCTCGGACATTCAATGTCTGGAATCAGTACAATCACATTCACATAATCTTTCAATATAGAATTTAAACAGAACAATCATTAAAGTAAGACCATCTAGGTCGACTAGTACGCTCTAGATTAGCATTAGCTTCCATAATCTGGACACATCTTGATGTGGATATTTTATCCTACACATCATCGTTATGCAATACACACATTGCATACACATTATTAATTGAAAAATCACATAAATATTCAATCGTACACATATGTATATGTGTTATGTATAATGCATGCTCAATGACAATCCTGGGTATATTATCTAAATTTGCATCTTATGCTCATTCTCTTTTTATAATTCATATACGTCTAATTGAACTTAGAATTATACTTCATTTGTACATGATCATTCTAAGTTCACCATTCAATCTTTACCCTTTGTATGTGTTTAGCTTATTTAGCTTACACCTCAAGAACACTTGGTTATTCTAATATCATAAACCAATTTCTTGTCATTTCTTTTCTAACATTATATGCTCTCATAATACCCAATTCTCATTCACATTTAATCACTTAATACATATTACTCAACTCCTTTGAATCATAACTACAATCATATGAACATCTTCATTCACATTATACCTATGCCTTTGATACTTTGATATCATCCATTCATTCACTAAGTTATAACCTCTATTATCACTTCAAACATATCAAACATTTAATCACTTAATCCAAGCATCATTCTAGGTTCAATTAAAGCCCCATTCTAGCTTAAATGAAGATCAAATGATCAGTGAATGTCCGTTAGGAGCAGACCTTTACAGGTCTCTTTTACAGGTCTCTTACAGAAATGTTAAATTTTGACCCTTCAGACAGCAAAATCTCTTCTTGAGGTCTTCATAGAAGTTGTAGAACTCGAAGTCCTCTTCGAAACAATACCTAAATGACCTCAATCAAAGTTCTATAGAAAAGGTTGTGCCTCTTGCCCCAAAGTATATTCAATTGCATCCATATTTTCCAGATTTCTAACTCTTTACTTACTACATTCAACACCTTATGCTTGGTTTATCATTTCTAATTTAATTACTCATCATTTCCCCATCGTTCTTAACTCCATTCCAACTCAATATCATTTATAAACAATTTATAGTCCATGATTGATCATGAACACTAAAAACTGAACACATACATATATATATTCATCATCAACTTTCTGCACATATTCAACTTCATTTCCACTTTCATTTCACTTCTAACTATCACCTTAATTCATCTCATTTCAAAAGCATAACTTAACATCTTAGTTAACATAACTTTCACCTTCACTATACCCGTAATTCACAACTCATAACATCTACATAACAACTGATCACTTATGGTTTTCATACTCTCAAAATAGATCACAAACACATGTATTCATCCGTTAATTTATTGCACCCAGTACTTAACTTCAAGTCAAACTTTGAAACTCTTAAAGATAGAATTTGAATTTGATGTCTTCATGAAAAATGTAGCCATATGTCTCTAATTTAATTCAAATAAAAAATAATCTCATTTGGATATCTACATAACAAGTTATGGCTAAATTACAAACACAAAATCAGTGGAAAAATGTTACAACTAACATTTTTCCAGCACACTTTAAACACCATTTACTCAATTAATCCAAATATCATTCCATAATCTATTACCCATCAAAACACCAAAGCAAGACATTAATCTACCACATTACTCATTCACATTTTAGCATGTACCCATCCTCATTTTATGAACATTTAACCTCTAACTATCATCAAATATGCTTCATTCATCAAATCCATGAAGAATAATAGGTTACTTACTTGATTTACCCAAAGCTTCTTCAATCACCATGAACCCTAGCTCCTCCAACATATACAATCATCACCTTTTTAAGGGGGAATAGGTTAGGTCCTTTAGCAACAAGAAGAAGGTAGCATGGCTAGTGATGGAAGAAAGCAACGTTCAACTTTAATGCTTGGAGAAGAGAGTATCGTTATTAAGGAAAGGAAGATGAAAAAAAATGAAGAAGATGGAGATGAGAGAGGCAAACACAATTAACAAGTGAAAGACCAAAATGTGGGTCTTTCACTTAATAAAATCGTGATTTAAACAAGTGGCGTGGCAAGTGACACTTGTCACTTGCCATATGTCACTTTCTCGTGGTCTATCCTTGATCTTTTATTTAACTAGTCCATTTGTCTCCAATTTGTACTCCAATTGTCTCCCAATTTTCAATGACATATGTTATTATATCCCAATGTCATTTATAAAAAATTTCACTGCCATTTGTCATTTATTTCTACTAACATTTACTAATTGTTCTGCCACTTGACATTGTTCCTAGTCCAAAAAGACCCTTAAATTCCAGAAAATTCTCAATTTCACTAAAAATTCTAATTCACTACTTATACACTCCAACTAAATTTTTAAGACACATAACCCATAATTTGCATTATAATCACATTAAAACAATCATTTATACCCAAAAAAAGTCAAATGGTGCATGAACAATTCATTGTAACGCGTGCAATAATCAAATTCACGTATGTGTATGCTAACATTATGCATGAGCATGAAATGCATTTTTCTAATCTCTCATTGCTATTTCTCAATTATAGAAATCTAGGATTCTAACCCTTAGTATGGAAATGGGTTGTTACATCAAATGTCATGATGCTAAGCCGAAAAAACCAACTCCAGGAAAATGAAAAGACTCAGTCAGAATGTTGAAAGGAAACACTGAAGTGAAAGTAAAAAATTCAAGCCTAGCACAACACATAATGCTCAACATATTCATAATAATTTCATTAACTAACTTATTAAGTTCTATTAATTAAGGTACGTGGTGTTGTTTACACCTGTGAATCGAGAAACATGTTCTCGCTGTGGCTCCTAGGCTCGTGGAATTTTTCACCTATAAGCCTCATAGGAGCTGCATCACTATTTTCCAGCCTATATACCTACCTAATGGTTTATTATGTCTCAATGTTTCAAAAATATCCATTTTAAATGCAATCCTTATTCAATTCAATTGTTACATCAACTTTAAGTTACTAGTAATTAAAGTCTTTCATATTTAAGTTACTACTAGAATAACAAAATTTGAACTTTATGATATCATCAATGATAGTTAGAGTATTGCAAACAACAACATAAAAACAATACATCAGTTGCAAAAAAAAATACACAATCATACAACAAATACTCCCACTAGTAAAGCACAATGGATGTAGAATGGCAATGGAATTAAAAACATCAAATTAAGATTTTGTAGGACCAATTGCTTTTTTATTTTGTTATGATTGGTAGGAAAGATGAATTTTTCTACCAATCAGAGCACAATAAAAAAGTAGCTACTCCCAATAGCTACCCATTCTACAACTTCTTTAAAATATTTCGTACTTGAAGTTTTCTATTATTTTCTTTAGCATCTAAGGTTCTGCTAGGATTTGACAGTGGTTTGGTAGAAGATGAAACTAATACCAGTTTGCTTATGTCCATCTCATTCATACTATCTTCTTCAGACTACTCTAACCTTTTCACTTTCTTCTTTTGACCGCTCTAACCTCATACTTCTCTAACCTCAAACCTCTGTAACCTCAGAATCAAATGCTATACCACTCTTAAGTCTAATGACTAATACTTAATTCTAGGACTTACCTTAGTTTCAAGAGATGATGCCTGAACCAGCCAAGTCAACCCTTTCAATGAAGATTGGAGCGCGGATCAGGAGACGGTGAAGATCAAGCAACATAACCCCTTTAACGAAGGATAAAGCGCAGATTTGGTGATAGTTTTGATGCGTGAACCAGGCAAGACAACCCTTGCATGAAGACTGGAGCTGAATGGTCGACAGTAAAGATGCATCAGAGAGGTGAGCGACAATGGGATGTTAGGGTTTTCTGTAACTTTTAGATTTCTTTTTTTTTTTACTTTACGAAATTTACAGAATTTAGGAAATTTACAAAATTTTGGGGTTAAAACTTAAAACCTTTTACTCTTTTATACGTGACATTTAAAAAAAGGGTAAGAGTGTCGCGTTGTTGCATGTAACGGAGTGTGTAAACATGTCCCAATTTTCTTCCAAAAAAGTCTTAAATTGAGCAGACTCGTGAAATTTTAGACCTTCTATGAGAAAGTTACAAGTTTAAGTCCCAAACTGATCAAACTAAAAAAGGTTAAGCCCCAATTTGGGCTTTTAGCCAATTGAGAAAATATTGAACAAATTTGGAATAAGTAAGGCTAAACCCATGAGCACTCAATTGACAAATAACTTTAGGCTTTTATCCTAATTAAATTCTATCATGACTAGGATTTTATCCCAAATAAACCTTATCTTCAAAGAATTCCACATAGGGTAGAATTTATGTCATAATGAAATTCCACAAATAACCAAAAGTGTCCAATTACAAATAATACCCAAATTATCATAGCACCTATCTTAACAATCTCCCCCCTTTTGTCATTATTTGTCACATATCAAATCTCCCCCTTAAGAAGATAATTGGACACACTTACATCAAATTCACATAACATCAAGTTTGTCAAGTTCAAGAAAAAAAATTATCCAATCATTCGAATTTCTCCCTCATAGGATAAAAAGATTTTAAAAAACAAGACTAATAGTTACAAAGATATATTAAAATCTCCCCTTAAATTAAACAGTGACCAACAAAGTACAAACATAAGATGAAAATAAACAGTCCTATATCTTCCCCTTAGGAAAAATGAATACCAAAATGAAGAATGCCTTCAATACGATCAATCTTAGCGAATAAAGAGGCATACAAATCAGCAGTAGGTTTAGCGGAAGAGTCATAAGCACGTAGTGCAACAACAAAAGGCTAAAATGAAAATTTACCACCAATCAAAACACTAGCTGACATATCATTACTTACATCAAAGTCATATGCATACGACTGATTAAATTCATAAACCCCAAAAATGTATTCAACGAATCAGAATCAAACTTAATCAATCTTCCCCTCTAGTCAGACGTTTCTTTTGTCCTCCATATATACCTCTTATCATCCCATTCCCAACTATAATATCTACATAAATATCCAACCCCAGTGAAAGCATATTGAGCAAACTCATACAGTCCATGATATAAAAGGAAGTTAAGATAAAACTTGAGAAACCCAAATCATAGAAAACTCGAATCTTCTTATAGGTCTCCAGCCAAACATCAATATTTTATCGACTACTCAAAATCTAAAAGCAAAACTCTCAAATCATCAAGCAGTGCCTCCTTTTTTAATAAAAACGTACATATACTTCAAAAATGTAAAGTACACAGTTCTTGTTCCCCTCGAAAAAATTTAAACCTGACCTTATTCCTTGTCACATTATCTCTGTCATCAACTGTCTGGTTGATTTCTTCCTCTGAAGCAACCAACTAATCTTCTATCCAAACAGTCTCTTTTCTAGCAGCAACTAATTGTGAATTTGGACATTCTATGATTTTAGCTTTATTATGTCTCTGTTATGATTTTTTAGGCTGATTTTGAAGGTTTTCTTCTACCATCAAGTTTGTTTTCAGACTATTCACACAAAGCGTCTCTCTTCCAATAACAGTGGCCTTCTTTCCATCTCCAAAAGTAACATGGCCATCTATACATCTTTGATAATCCATCAAGTGGCTTCTTTCACCCTTTTTAACCCAAGTATGCTTTGGTAACGTTAGTTGTTGCTGAAAGTTCATCGAAGAATGTCTAGATTTTTAGTTTTGAGACCTCTAAAATATCATTTGTAATAACTTGTAATATTTTGGCCTTATGTGTCGCCCGATTATCCCACAAAAGTGACATGTGGGTATAAACTTTTGATTTTTCCTTGAGGATTCTTGTTTGACAAATCTAGCATCATCGTTTTTCTCATCATTCAACTTAGAACACTCACCTTTGTAATTGACACCTTCAAAGTCCCCTTTGTTTTTACTAATTTTCAACAATTGATCTAGCTTCTCGGTACCACCATTCAATATTCTTATTCCTTTTTCGGTATTGAACAATTTTAGCTTTTTTTCAACAAGTTCATTTGTTGTTCACAATAACTTCATCTCTAGGTCATGAATAACATCCTTCATGGTTGAATTTTCTCTCTTTAGCTTCTTATCCAGCTTACACGTTTTCACCCACTTGGCTTAGATTAATTCATAGACCTTTGTCTTCTTTTTTTAATTCTGAGTCGCTGCCATTGCTATCGCTATCTAAATTTGAGTTTAGAACTCAAACATCTGTATTTTCCATGTCAGTTTCTTCACCAATTGCTACTAAGGAAGCAACTAAATTTTTACTATTTAAAGTAACCAATGCAGCATGATTATTCACAATTTCTTCTTCATTGTCGTATTCACTTTTAGATTCTTTTTCACTCGAAGTGCTGGTGTAAGACTTCCCTTTTCTCTTCTTAAGAGTATTAACACATTTTGCTTACACATCTCCAAAACCTTGGCATTAATAACATTGAATCTTCTTTACTTTCCTTTCACCTCTTTGAGTCTTTTCCTGCTGTTTGACATTATCGTTTGATGAGCTCTCAATATTTTGTCTGAACTCAGGTATATCTTTATTCACATTCTTTAGCCACTTACTACAATTTCTTATTAACAACACCATATTGTCATTCTCATCATATTCATCTCCTAAATCATTCACGACCTTTCCAACCTAGACTGGCAACACTAAATCCTTTGTTATTCTCACGCTTATCTCTCAACAAATTCATCTCAAAGTTTATAAGAACCTCAATTACCTTATCCCAGGATAATTCATTGATATCATGGGCTTCTTCGATGGCTGTAATTTTTGGTATGAATCTTTAATGCAGTGATCTCAAAGTTTTCTTGACAGGTTTCATTTTTGAATACTTCTTCCCAAGTTGATGTGGTTGGTTGGTAATGTCACATAACCTCTTATGAAAGTCTCCAATAGCATTACTTTCATCCATCTTAAGCTCTTCGAATCTAGTGGCCAACATTTAAAGTTTCAAATCTATCACAGATTTAGATCCCTTATGTATCATTTACAGACTGTCCCATCCTTTCTTTGCTGATTCACAGGCTGAAATCATACTAAAGCATCCTTCATCGATAACACTGAAGATTACATGTAATGCATGAGAATTGTCAAGTGCTTCCTCTTTTTTAGCTATTGTCCAATCAGATGGATCTTTAGGTACTGCTTCATTCTTTTCATCAATCGTCATTGGATGTGTCCAGGTATTCAACACTAAAGTCCATGCCATAATTCCTTATACTTGAATGAATACTTTCATTCTTGATTTCCAAGAAGGATAATTTGAGCTATCTAACAATGGTGGCCTGGTGATTGATGTTCCTTCTCTTGTAGCCATAATTACGAAACATAGATCTGCACTAACTTGACGTACCAAGTTCTAATGTGTGACCTACACTCAGATACCAATTAAAAATCTGAAAGGATGTAGTTTCGCAAAAATTCTGGTTCGACTACAATTGCTTTGAACTGTATCTGTGGTTGTTTGATATAAGGAAAATGTGCCAGCAACTATAAATTTTCTAACACAAACGAAAAAAAAATATAAACTTGAAATAAACAAATCAACACCCGATATTTCCCAAGATTTGGTAAAACGGTTCGATACACCTTACTTATGTTTATGGGGCTCTCACCTGCTTAATCACTTTCACCAAAGAACAACAATAGTTTTACTCAAGGCACTACAGAGCCAACTTATGCATCCCTTGACACTATCCTCATCCTCATAACCCATGAAAGTAAATCACTCCTAATAGCAAGACCACCTCATCCTAACCTCAACAGAGGATTTTCACAACAACGTTGTGAAAATAAAGACAAGAATTAAACAACTCAAGTGATTTAAACAATAAAGACATAAACAATGATAACACTTGAGATAGAAAATAACTCCCCTAATAATGTAGCTTTGTCAACGAAAGAATGGGAAGTTGTCCACCAAGAAATCTATTGTGAACCTTCGATATTGTTACTGAAACATCCTACGCACAACAGTCACAAAAATTCAACAAAACATCAAACGTTCCATCACCAAAATGTTAAACCAATGGAGTTGCAAAAACACATAAAAACTGCTGGAGTTTTTCACCATAAACAACAATGAAGATAGCCTGGAAAAATCACACAACCTATGGGAAAATGTAGCTGTCAACTGTGGATAGAATTCATGTAAAATCAGCTACCAAAGATCCCCAAAGTTACTACAATGTGGATATAATTCCCGTAAAATCAACTACTAAAGATAACCCAAGATCCCCAAAATTACTACTACCAAGTCACAATGTGTTTATTGTTTTTTCACTCAAAAACAACAACAATACAGCCCCAAAATCTGACAAAAATAGGCAAAGAACATAGCTGTCCAATATAGATGAAAATATCAAAAATCAGCTGCCTTAGATAGATAAAAACTCCCGAAACAGGCTGTCAAGAATAGTTCAAAAATCACCAAAAATTTACATCTTATTTTAATCAAGATATGATGATTTTATTCCAATTAAATCCTATCATGACTAGGATTTTATCCCAAATAAAACTCATCTTCAAAGAATTCCACATAGGGTAGAATACTTGTCATAATAAAATTCGAAAAATAACCAAAAATGTCCAATTACAAATAATACCCAAAATATTATAGCATGTATCTTAACAAAGTTTGTGCTTGCACAGAGGCAACAACCTCTATCACCGTCCATAAACTGTGTAATTCACTCGATAATTCCCACGTCCCTCTAAGAAGTTTTTATTCATTCATTTGAAGTGTCTCGACAATCTTTGTTTTCACTGTAACTTGGTCAAGGTATTCAACATATAATTTCTTGAAACCCTAGCAAGCTTAGCCTAATTCATTTCTACCTTGTAATCCCATTCTCCGATCATTTTATAGCAACCTTCCTCATTTTGTACCTGCCAACATGACCCCTCTTTCTATATTTGAGCCTTTTGTCCTCCATGTGCATAATAATCAACAGTATGAAAACCAGTTGTCCCCCAAATATCTGAAATCACGCCAAATTTGTTTTATAACTTCTTGCATTCAAATGTCCATCCTCTACGTACGAATTACCTTAGCAAGTTCACATTTCGCTTATTCATAAAATTTTTCAGCAAACCACAACTCTCGCGAGTATTCTATCAAAGATCTAGGTTAGAATGATGTTCAAGTTATCAACTTAAGGACGACTCCAACCTAATTGTTTATGCGATTCGCAATTGCATAAATATTTGAAAGACACTTAAAGTTAACATCAGAAGACGAACATGAAGTAACGTATAATGTGCTTGAATTAAATTGGAAATATGAATGGTTAATTTAAGTGTGTTTAAGTACATTTGAGTTTAGTAGCTAAAAAATTAAGATCTTTTGAGATTCAAGAATTTAGTATTTTTAATAAAGTGTTTAATGTATAGGCATATTAAAAGTCTTGAAATTTCAAGAATTTAAGCACGGTTATTTGATTATTACTATATATATGAGATCTTATAATATTGTAAGAGCTTGTAGTGCTACTACAAATGTATTAATATTGTAATAAAAGAGTGTGTTAATTAAAATCCTCCATGTCCTTGTAATTCACTACATGTTGATTAAGTCTTCCATCTCATTGCAATTCATTTTTTAGAAAATATTTGTTTCTTTTTCTTCTTCTTTTTCCAACAAATTGGTATTAGAGTCATAATACTAGAAACTATAGTGAATGGTAACATGATTTTTTTTCAAGTCTCAAAATTTGCAAAAGACAAGTTTGACAATTATTACATTCCTATGAACGCATTCATTAGTGAACATGATGCATGAAACATTGTAGAAAATGGTTACAAGGTTCCTCAAAATAGGTTACTATTAAACAAGCCCCAAAAGATGTTCCACAAAGCACCAAAAAAGACTAAGAGATTGTATCTCTTATTTAGTAAGCATTGGGTGATGCACCTTGGAGAAGATGTCTAGTGCCACCACAGGGAAATAATTACGGGACATGCTTCAAGTAGCTTATAAAAGAAAGGGAATGGCAAATAAAGTTTTCCTCTAAAATCTACGAGGTGAATTTAAAACTATTTAAATTACATCATTTGAAAAGGCATTAGATTATTTTATAAGAGTCATGGTCGTTGTAAACAAAATGTGAAAGCTTAATAACGAAGTAACTAATTTAAGGGTGATTAGAAAAATCTTCATACCACTTAGCAATAAATTTAATCATGTTATGAGTTTCATTAAATAATCAAAGGACTTGGAAGATATGAAACTGAAGAACTAAGTGAATCTTTAGAAACTTATGAAAACAAGCTTAATAAGAGGAAGAAAGGGCTAATAGAGCATGCTTTGCAATTAAAGCTTACTTTGAAAGACAAAAAAGAAAAAAAAAACTACAAGCTTTTAGAGGTCAAGTTCATGAATGTGGTTAAGGTTATAAAAGAGGAGGAAGAGATGCTTATTTTATCTCAATATAGAGATGAAAATTATCAATCTACTCAAGAGAATGTGGTAAAGTATGAGCTAGGTCATATTAGAAAAGATATAACAAGTTTCAAGTAAAATGCTACAGTTGTCATGAATATGACCATTATTCTTGGGAATAGAACTTTGACGCCAATGATGACACAAAAGCTGATCTTTCTTATAAACAAATGGCAGAAAATAATGATGAGATGGAGCCCACTTTTTTGATAGCTCGCAAGGTCTTGTAACATCTCTCAGATCTTCTGTCCTAAAAATTGTTTATCAATTCTGTCTTATTTGATTCTAACCATTTATTTTTATAGGTTCCACGTAAATAGATGGTTGGGATTAAATGAGACAAGGTTGGTACACAATTTTTAAGATAAAGGATCATGTACCCTTGTAACAAGGAGATAAGCATTTATGTTACCTGGATACTAGAGCAAGTAATCACATGTATAGCAACAAACACTTAAGAGCTTGATGGAAAAGTTTTAGTTGCAGTATCACTTTTGAGGATTCATTTAAAATTCCTATAAAGAGAAAAGATAAATCATTATACTTATAAAAAATGGAAGTAAACAACTTATTTCAAATATTTATTATGCTCCAGGTATTAACAGTAATATTTTGAGTATAAATCAACTATCAGAGAATTATACTTTCTACACAAAGGGTTACAATTTATTCTTGAAGAATGATATAGGAAATCTAATTTCTAGAGTACCTAAGGCAAAGAATCACTATTGTTGTTACCTATACAAAAGACGTTATTAAATGCTTAATGTCGTATTATAAAGATCATACAGGTTGATATTTGGCCACATAAATTTTGGTGGACTCAAAATAATGGAAAATTAATAAAATGGTAAAAATTTTGACTCAAATTAATCTATCTGATCATACATATGATGTATTCTTGGGAAACGAAATCCAAAGAGCTTTCTCAAGGAGTCTTAATCAAAAGCTTTAAAGCCATTATAGTTAATTCACATTGATTTTTATAGGCTTATTACTCCATATTCTTTAGATATAAATAATTATTTTATTTTTTTATTCATGATTTGAGTAGAAAAACATGGGTGCACTTTCTCCAAAAAAAATTCAAAGGCTTTAAATGTTTTTAGAATTTTAAGCTTTTGTAGAAAATGATAGTGTTTTATAATCCAAGCTTTAAGATTAGATAGGAAAGACGAATTTACTTCTAAAGAGTTTCAACATGCACAAGTTATTCATTAACTTCTAAATTCTTTAGGATCACCGCAACAGAATGGTGTAGTTAAGAGAAAGAGCCAAACAATGCTTTACATAGCAATAAGTAGCATGATAAAAACTAAGAAAATGCTAAATGAATGTTTGGGCTCAAGCTATCAATTGTGTTGTGTACTTATTGAATAGGTGTATTATGAAAGCTATAAATCACAAGGTTCCCCTTAAAGTCTAGAGTAGAAAAAAGCCAATAATATCTCAATTGAAGGCATTTGAAAGTATTGTGTATCCTGTATTCTTATTGAGAATCTTTCCAATCTTGATGAAAAGAGTAAGAGATGTGCATTCATTAGTTATGATTCTAGTACAATAGGCAAATGTATCATAATCTTATAGTAAATAAGTTACTTGATAAACTTGGAGGTGCTCAAGTTTTTACTAAGCTAGATTTATAATATGACTATCACCGATACATGAAGATTATCAATAAAATTTCTTTTGAAATATATGGTGGTTATTATGAATTTTTGGTAATTCATTTTGAGTTAAGTAATGCACTATCCATTTTCAAAGTTCGATATATAAATTATTTCTTTCATTTTTATCTTCATAATTTTACTCTTATTTTCTTTGATGATCTCATAATATATTGGCCATCTTATGAAAGCTCTTGTAACATTTATAGGCTATTTTCACTTTTCCTTATGAGTTTTGTATTTTTCTTAAGCAATTTTGCATAAGACAAAATGGAATCTCTTGTTCACGTTGTTTCTTGAGAAGATATTTTTGTTGATTCATCCTAAAATCAAGCGATGAAAGAGTGTTAGCTTCCAAACTTAACTAAAATCTATAAATAATTTTAGGAATTATTAGTTACAATAAAAAACTTTTGTAAAATTAAATCAGTGATCTGTTGACATAAATTTTAAAGAAAGGTACTTTGAAGTGGACTAAAGAAGTAACTTTAGCTTTTTTCTTTCTTAAGTATGTTATGACTACAACACAATTCTTACTTTGTAAGAGCTTAACAAGTTGTACGTGAGTGGGTATTAGAGTTGTGTTAATGCAAGAAGGCCAACCAATAACTAATATAAGTAAGGAATTTTACCTCCTCACTTTACTTTATCTATTTATGACAAAGAGATGTTAGTTATTGTTCATGGTCGTACTTAATTGGTTGACATTTTCAAATAAAGCTTTATTATAGGAGTTTAAACAATTTCTTAAGCAATGAGTTTCTTGCTGTAATTTATTAGTTGACATTTCCAAATAAAAACTTATTATAAGAGTTTAAATATTTTCTTGAGCAGTGAGTTTCTTGTTTAGATCATTAAAAATGGGTTACTAAATTAATGGGTTTTGATTATGACATTGTTTATAAGAAAGGAAGCAAGGAATTATATACCGATTCCTTGTTTTAGCTTCCAAAGCAAGTTGAGCGAGTAACCATTTCCATTTCTACTTGCAAAACATTGAAAATTAGTAGGAGTGGATCGTTAGATTATTTTGAAATTCAAGAAATTATTAAAAGATTATAATAAGATCCTACTTTCGTTCCGAACTATAGTAGGAACTTAACATACTTATGCTCTAAGGGTCTAATTATCTTAGCTTCAAATTCTTTTTACAAAATCATTATTTTATAGGAATTTTATTAAGTATATATACTAAGGACGAGTTGGGATGCACGACCACGCAATCCATCCCAACCGCCCATTTAATCCAACGGTGACATTCTCTCCCTCCCCCTCTCTGAAAATTCTGCAGCCATCCCGCTCCTTTATTTAATCCCGCGGTTTTTATTTGTGGTCGTCTCTCCCTCTCTGAAAGTTCTCGAGCTATGTGTTCATTGAATGTTGTGCCTCCGCAGTTATATCTGTTCATTGAATGCCGTGCCTTTATATATATTATTACTCTCCCTCTTCCATTC
>JAOSBL010000003.1:14092703-14104555 GCA_027568915.1 Erythroxylum roraimae | reverse complement strand
GAAATCATCTAGGTTGACTCACAGTACGCTCCAATAAGCTATTGCCTGGATGGTCCGGCAATGTCTGACTGGCGTCCGATGTGCTCCTCTAAAATATACAAAACACATTCACAAATATCACACTTTTGCACAAATGCACAAGTGTTCTTTTATGCACATCAATGTATAGAAAGTATTCACAATGCATGTTCAATGACAATTTCGGGGTACTTTATTGCGATCCTTATCAACACTTCATTTAGATATCAAAGCCCTCATTAATACTATGCAAATTTACAAATGGACCAAAACAAAACAATTTCATAACTTCATTGACCGCCTCAGATTTTCTACCCATATAATTTCGAGTCAATTTTGTATACTAAATTTGATAAGGTAAATAGCAAACATAGGCAACACTTCCTTCTAAAAAGTTGTTCTCCAATGTCTTAAGTTCCTAATGAGATCAAAATCATTCAATTTGGTTCAGTGTACTAAAAGATATACTCAAAATATTTTAGACTACTTTTAAACTTCAGCAAAATTCTTACCTCAAATTCCAACCAAACATTGAAATCTTATAGACATAATTAAAACTCAATTTCTTCATACAATTTGTATCCCTATGTCTCTAGTTTACTCCAAATCAAAATTCTTCTCATTTGGATAACTACAAAGAAAGTTATGGTCAAATTAATAAACGATGTTTGAGCTTTCAGGAAACTTCGCCGCAGCGAACTTTCCAGATAGCAAAATTCTTCGACATTTTCTTAAAAGTTCAAACTTTTACAGAAATCAACTCTTTCAAGTTGGCCACGGCAAACTAAAAATAGTTGGCCGCGACAAACATTACTGCGTCTAAACTCATCTTCTTCTTTCATTCTTTTCCCAGATTTCACATTCCTACAACGTCTATTATGCACTTCTATACCCAAAACAATCTCTAAACTTCACTTCATTAAACTCCTAATTCAGTTCAAATCATTCACATCAGGTCAAAATTTCAAGTTTAGTGTTCAAACACTAAATATCCGAAACTCCATATGTTCTTCCTCTCTCTATTGTAAATTTTCCAAAATTTAATTCTCACACCAATTAACTCAAATACCACTCAAAACAATTCTTCTAACTCATTTTTAGCTCATCAACACACACACAATTCAAAATCTAAGATTCACACTTAAACATCTAAATTCATTTCTACAGATAAACAACAGACACAATGCATGCATGTACCATTTCAGCTTTCTCAAAACCCGAACAGAGTTTATACATATCTTCCAATCTAGAGTCCATTCAACACCAAAACCAAACTTCTCAATCCCATGCATGCATGTATATTTCTACGCCATAAAATATCATCAAGTTACTTACTTGTTTCAACTTTTATTTCCCGCAATGAAAATAAATCCAATGTACTGAGAACGTAACAGTTTGTTACTCGGTGAAGAAGAAGAACAGTGAAGAACATAAGTTACAAAGACAAATTCCTAACACAAAACATCAGACTGCATATATATCATGCATGTCATTCACGTGTCTTCACACTTTCAAGCCATTTGTCATAACTAATTCACCATTTGTTATCTGCCTATTAATGCCATATGTCACTCAAGGATTGGTCCAAATTCTAATATTTTTTCAAAATTCACCAAAAATTCCAAAATACTCGAAATACACCAAAATGGCTAAAACATAATTTAATCACATTTAACAACTCAATTGTACCCGGAAATTGTCAATGAATGCATGTACAATCATATGAATGTGCAAAAATGTGCATGTCATAAATAACTATGCATGAAGTGCATTTTCCTAATTTCTCTGAAATTCTCATAATTCATAATTTTAGCCCTAACATGGGTAACGGGATGTTACACTAATGGTCCAACAACCTGACTATTCTATTTAGACCTAACAAGTACATAGACATGGGTGTGTTATACCAATGTGACCTTCTCACAATTAAATACAGGCATGTTGCCAGCCTACACAGATATGTCCTGCAAGAAATCGTCAACACACCCCCAAAGTCTTTACAAAACTATATATATTTTCTTGCACTCTATAACTCAATCAAAACAACTCCAAATTTGTTCGAATTCATTCCTTTTTGCTTCAAGTGAATTAAACCCAAAAGTAAAATATGAACAACTTAAGTACCAAAATCAATAAAATACTCAAATAAAAAATAAATGCACTATATATGGGACTAAAACATGATTAAATCACTACTTATCACTATGCATGCATTCTAAGATGATTGGAGATTTATTAATTAAAGGCTAAAAATAATATAAGTTATGTTTACGATCACAAAACAAATTAAAGAAACAAAATGATTTGTAAGCCTAGTATAACCTTCTTTCTCTTTGGATGTATTTAAGTGATATTTTAAATGCTTTCTTCTACTGGAGACTAATAAAGTCTATTAGGCTTGTGGTTTTCTCACAAAAATCATATATCTTTGCTTTATGTTGTCCTGCTAACCCCTAAAAATGAAAGTTTAGTAGAAATCATGCTTAATGAACAATTCAATTTTCAATAATATTTTAAGTTATTCAATGAACAATTCAAAATGGAATAATATTTTGGGTTATTCAAAACTCAAGTTTACGCCTCATCGAATCATTTCAATGGAATTCGAACCAATGGAAACCTATTAATGCATATTAATGGCCTTTAGACCTTGCAATTATGAAGAATTATACATGATACTTTAACCAATAAAACTAATTCCAAAAAATTCCCACATCACACAAGTAAGACCAAAACAATTAAATTATAGACCAAAAAAGCAACAATCGCAAAAGAAAAAGTAAAGGCTCTATTTACACAAGATCAAGAAAAATAAAATGACTTAAAAAAAGTGATTGGCAATCATGAATCAGCATTGAACAATCATCCTTTCAATCAAAAATTAATAAATGTTTAGTTTGTCATGTCGATAGAAAAAAGAACTATTAAACTAAAATAAATTGAAGGTCAATTCCTAATTTTAGACTATCTAAAGGAAGTTAATTAGCAAAGAAGGTGGAAATTTGAGACAATGACCGAACATGAAACTTTGGCATCACCCTAAACAAGATCAATCAAACCGTAAAACGATCCTAGTATAAAAGTATTTAACTTCTACTTCTTCTAGTTCATATTTAAAAGAATAAGATCATACTAAATATGTATGCAATTAGATACGACTAATAAAAAATAAAATGAATGTAAGCATACAATATGATCTTGGATAAATCATGATACATATACTAACATATACTGCCACCATAAGGACGAGTAAGATGATTATATCATAGTCTAACAAAGTAAAATCACCTAACAAGACTCCAAATCATAAGTAAGATTAACATAGGATTAAGAAACAATGACATAAATTAAACTCATAAGTAAAATCAACGGGAAAAAGAAGAATAAACGATTATAGTCATAAATAGCTAAATGCAAACATAAGGCACATAATTATCAAAAAAAAAAAGATGAGAAGGTATATATAATATCTAAATATAAATGAATAAGCAACTCTAATGTTCACATTACTAATTTCACCATTCAAGCTAGCTAGGTGGAGCTGCTGAGAGATGCAAAAGAACTTGATATCTCTTTCTGCATCTTTGCATCTCTCCTGGATCTATACCATCTCCAAAGTTGGTATCTTTGCAGTGATTGCTGCTTCAGAATCGACTATGGAGATCAAAGTTCAAAGCTTTTGTCTTTGTTGGGATCCAAGTTCAAAGCGAGATGAACACTAAAATACATATGAGGTACTAAAATAAATTTTCTCCTCTCCTTCTGAATCTGCTACGAGCATTTGTTAAGAGTAGCTCAAGACTTAGGGCTTTTTTGGCTACCGTAAGTGCCATTGTCTCTGTTTCTGTTTTTGGATCATAGATATTCAGTTTTCTATGTGAAGGAAGGAGGGAGATTCATTTCGAATAACCTTTTGATTGTGTTTTCGCATAAAGGAGGCTCCTTTTTGATAACCCATCTTTTCCTTTGTTGTGTACACATTCTAAGAAGCTTACTTTACTTTTATTGATGTTGGTTTTGATTTAGATCTATTTTAGTTGTTTGGAGATTTATATGTTGGAGTTTGAGGTAAGGGATACTGGGTTTTGTCGCTATTTAATTGGAGGGTTTTAGATTGTTACTATTATCTCTTAGATCTGGTTTTCTTATGCTTTTGTTTATGTTGCTATTTTGTTTTCAGTGGCAGATCTGGTTTTACAGTGTTACCATTAAGGTTGAGATCTACTATGTCTTACTAGTTTGGTTCTAAAAGTGTTTCCTTGGGATGCATGTTGTTGATTGTTTTTAACTTAAGAGTATAAAGTGCCTGTCTTTACATGATGGATCCAAATACTGGTGGCTTTACATACTGGAGCTGCAATGTATGAATAAGATGACATACTAAAATATTTGGTTGGGAAATATGGTGATGGAAGCATTCCTCTTATGCTATCACCTGGTCCTCTAACGGTTTGTATATAAATCTTCTGCTATTATTCTTAGAGTTTAATTCCCATAAATGTATTTTGGTTGATACTCGGCACCAAAACTGTTGCTGAAGTTAAAGTGCTTGAAAAGATTTTGGTATTGCTTGGATGAAGAGAGGAAGGTTAGCCAAGCTATGCGGTGCTTCTTTAGCCACCAACTATCCAAATTTTCGAGTCCAAAGATGGCGTTGCGCAAGATTGGCACACACAACTCAGATAAATGGTGAGCAGAACTTTGCACCGCATCAGGTATAAGCAGAACTTTACAACATATAAGGTATATTTGTCCTATAAATTTCTTAAAACTTTGTTTTATAGATGTACATCTCCTAATGAATATATGTAATTTTTTTAAGCTATTATTTTTTAAAAGTTTTAATTCTTTTTATTCAAAAATTATTTTTAAATTTTTTATTTATTTTTCATTTTTTACTCTTTAACGTCACATCTGCATGTGGGTCTACTGAAAATAGCCTTTCTACTATGTAGATTAAGGCTGCGTACTATCAAATCTCCCTAGACTCTGCTTCACTGCGGGACTTCGGACTGGGTGTGATGATCATAATGATGATGATGAGATAGATAGATAGGTAGAGAGAGAGAGAGACAGAGAGAGAGATCCTAAAATATGGACAATAATAAAACATAATCATGACCAACAAAAGTGACCAAGCATATATAATATAATCTAAAACATTTGAATCGACCAGTGAAACATTTTACATTAAAATAAATGCTAAAAGAAATAAGGATGTATGTTATACCTATAAGTGAAAAGTTCTAGTGATTAAATTCAAAATAGCTCCCTGATAGAAAAAGAACATTTAACTTACAATATTCATTATGCTATGGTTTGATGAGGATATTGATTAACAATAATGACATCTAAGTGTATCTCACTAAAAGCTTTTTATAAATCATTTCTCCTTCATATAGTTTATTGATGTGAGTCTCATTCATCAAAAGGAGTTATTTACATTTATTATTTATAACTTTATGAAACTTAACATGCTTATATGTTATGAAGTTAAAGTTTATACTTCATAAAACACTTTTATAGAACAATCAACAAAAAGAAGTCAAAGAGAGTTTAAAGAAATAGAGATAGTGAGACTAAATAAGTAATTATTCAAATGTTAGGGTTTGAAAATATAAATATATTATCAATTGGCATAGCATTACTCACAATACATACAAACTAAAAAGAATTGAATGTAAAAAAAATTAATGGAGTCTTTACTCTACCTTATTAAAGAAAGAAAAAAGTCTAATAAAAGAACAATAAAAAAGCCCAAACAATAAAACTGAGTTTGAAGTATAATTATTAAATAGGAAAAGCGTTAAGCACTTACTTTTACCCACATAAGTGTTTACCTATATCTACAAAAGTTATGGAAATTTATAAAATTGAAGGGAAAAAACTCAAATGTGATGTAAATAAAAACAAACTGAAAAAAAACTTTTGTGATAACCATATTTTTCCTCCTTTAACTTTAATATTTTTCTTATTTATGTCCTCCAACGTCAAATGTTCCTATTTTAGTTCTTTATCTCAATGTTTTGACTCAAACAAGCATTTTCGTCAATCTATATTAATGGAAAGTCAATGTGGCACACCCAAAATAAAATAAATAGACAAGCTAATTTCTACTGAGTTCATTAGTGACGTTCACAATCTTCCTTTTCCTCTTATTGCACCATTTCCATTCCAACTATCTTAAAGCCTCTTAACTTTTCCTCATTGTTCATTCTCGCCATCCTTTGCTAAAACACCACATAGATCTGACACCCTCCCTAACCCCACCAAATCTAACATTTCCTCATTCTTGCTCACTACCTTAAACCCTAATCCACCCCTCTCCCCTAACCCCCTTCACTTTCGACATGTGCTCTCTCTTTCACTTCCTCACATTCTGCTTTAGTAGTGATAGCATTGACGTGAAATATGTCAAATTGAATAGATGGATAAAGCAACATAATGTAGTTAAATTCAACTTTTGGAAGTTGGGGTATGAGGAAAGCAATTGTTTGAAATGTTTGATTATAAACTAGTTTTCAAGGTCGATAAAAGGGGTGGGATTAGATGAAAAAGAAAGGCTTAATGTAACATCCCATTACTTGTGGGAAGGTTAAAATGGTAAATGTGAGTGATTAATGAGAGTTAGAAATGCATTTCCATGTTCATGCATAATATGTCATACACATACATGTGAATAGTGAAGTTATGGCACATGAAAATAATTGTACATGCATTCATGAATAATTCTGGGTATAATTGGATTGATTTGTGAGTTTTGAGAATTTTGAATGTTTTTACATTGGAAATATTAGTGATTAGTGGAAATAAAGTACTTGGAAATGTTGGTGAATTTAGGAGTTACCTTTGAAATTTATGGAGTACTGTGAAAGAAATAAAATAATATAATATAATAGGGAACAAGAAATCAAAAAAAGATTTGGAGATAGTTGGATTGTAAGGATGAAAGTTAAGGGAGTTAGTTTCAAAAGAAACTAAGTTAGAGCTTAGGTATTAGGAAAGTGACAAGTGTCACTTAGACTTTTTGTGCTTTTGCTAGAAGTAGGTTACTGTTCTCTGAGAGTTGAAAGGTGATGTGATATGCCTAAGTTCCTTCTTCATCATCATCTTCTTCAAATTTTCTTCTCATATACAGAGTTTTCCATCAAACACCTTCTAAGAGATTTCTATGTTTTTCCTTTCCTACACCAAACCCACTTTGCCATTTGTGTCCTCTACCCTAAGAAAAACCAAAAGCTGGTCTTTGTACTCAATGAAGTACATAAATTGTGTGGAGTTTAGGGCTTGAAGATTTTGAAGTTTTCAGCAGGTGAGTAGTGAATAAATCCTTTAGAGTTAGGGATTTATGAAATAAATTTGATAAGTTACTGTCATCTGCATGGAAAATGGCATTTACGTGTTTGTTCATAAATACTATGTTATTGGGGATAAAAATTTTGGCTATAGTGTTAATTTAATGTTTTGAAAGATTATTAGTGATTAGGTGTTGTAAAAGTGATTTTTGGAGTTGTATTGGAAGAGATACTTTAGGCAGAAGATGAGTTAGATGTAAAATATTGCAAGTTTGAAAATCTGAAAAATGTTCACCGAGTATGCTTCAGTCTCTTAGCCATAACGTTTTCTCTAGGTGTCCAAATGAGATGATTCTTGATTTGGATTAAACTAGAGATATATGGCTACAATTCTTATGAAGGCATCGAATTTCAATTCTGTCTCTAAGAGTCTCAAAATTTTATGAAGTTGTGAACTGGGTGCAGTACTTTGGGAGCTGAATGTAAAATTTGTATTCTGACTTCGGGAGAAAATCTGGATTGATCTAGAGAGATTTTGACAAAATTGCTTTCTTGAAAGTTGTAGATCTTTCTTTTATCTTTCCAATGGTATATAGTATGAAATTTTTGGACATTGGAGTCAAAAATTATAATCTTTATAAGTGGAGATATTTTGGAGAGTGAAAAGTAAGACGAAGCAAAAGTAAGACGAAGCAAAGTAAGACAAAGCAAAGTAAGACGAACTGGTGTTATTCTACTAAACATACTTCAGTATTTTGATGATATCTTGATCTGTAGAGCTCCAAATGAGATGATTTCTGATTTTTGGTAAACTAGAGACATGGAGCTACAAATGGTATGAAGAAATGGGAATCTAATTCAGTCTCTAAGATGTCTAAATTTCAGATGGAAGTTGTGCATAGTATACTATTTTGGACAAGAGCAGTCCAAAAATGTTTGAAGTATATCTTTTGACTCACTGAACCAAATTGAGTGATTTTGGTGTCAATGGAATCATAAGACTTAGAGGAACACCTTTTTAGAAGAGAGTATGACCAAATTACTTCAGCTTCATTTTCTGATTGAATGTGAACAATAGACCCGAAAGGGGTGTTTTGGAAAAATTTGGAAGTAAGCCAATGAGTAATGAATTGTGATTTTAATAGTTCTAGTGAGGCATAAACCTAAGTATAAATTATACTTAGATGAGTTTTGATATGAGATCGATTTTGTGACGGAAATTACCCGGGATTATCATGAACATGCATCGTACATAATTCAATTCATACATGTGCATTATGGAATACTTATGAGGGTACAAATTGTGATATCGTGCATATTGATTGTTATAGAGGAGCAATTGGAACGTCAACCTCTAGACGTTGCCGGATCTTCCAGGCATTAGCTTCGGGAGAAACTTGTGAGTAACCTAGATGGTCTCACTTAATTACTTGTTTGCCTAATTTATGTCTTGAATGATAAGTGAATGTGCTTGATTGTGGATTTCAGACTGGAGGTCCGATGAGTGTGTACTATGGATTGAAATATTGAAGTGCTGCTTGAATGTGAATGTGAAGACCTATGTACTTTATAATGTGATTGATTGTGGTACAAGCATTCCATTCATGAATGCATAATCAGATAATGGCAGTTGTGACTAGAGTAGCCACCGATTAGAGCTTAAAGCTTAACGAGTGAAACTGAGCGTGGAGCTCAAAAGTGATTCAGAGCCTTCGGCTCAACGTTTAATGAGTCCTATATGGGACAGTTTAGGCACTCGGTCACAACGACGTAATAATTAGAAAGGTTTCTCATGAGCATTTCATATGCATTTTGTTAAGCATGTTTGATTGATTAAAATGCAAAACTGCTTATGCTTAAGTGAAAGTGTGTTAATCATGTAAAATGCAAAGTTGTGATATGAATTGATGTGTTGCATGAATTGAGTGAACCATCGATGATGGTTATATTATTGAGTTTGCAAAACTCACCAAAATTGCAAAGTTGTCTTTTCAGGACTGAGAGACGACTCTAGCTACTAAGAGGCTCTACTGCCGTGTAGATTGTGATTTAGCAAGCAAAGTTATGGCTCAAAGGTCGGTCAGCTGGAATTTTTGAATGGCTTAGATAGATTTGATATATTTTTCTCTTTCATATAGTACTTTTGTACTAGGTTTTGTTAATGTAGATGTAGTAAAAACACAATGTAGACCTTTGATTTTGAGAATTGAAATGAAGAAAAGTT
Organism: Erythroxylum roraimae; assembly: GCA_027568915.1. Classification (NCBI taxonomy): domain Eukaryota; kingdom Viridiplantae; phylum Streptophyta; class Magnoliopsida; order Malpighiales; family Erythroxylaceae; genus Erythroxylum; species Erythroxylum roraimae. The sequence goes on along the minus strand of JAOSBL010000003.1, from coordinate 14,095,018 downwards.
GGTTTTAAAAATATTGTGATTTTCTTATGATGCTTTATCAATGGATATTACTATGATGCCATAGATAGTGAATGTAGTGATCGATCGTAACTCGCCCTTATCGTAGGATATGTACCAGATTGACCTCCGGGCGTCCCGGTGTATACTCTGCGGTAAGGGAGGCGCTACACTTAAGATGGGGTTAGGAATGGGGGCAACAATGTGGTGGAGGTAATGGTTAAAGGAAGGTCACAAGTAGGGTTGGTGGTAGGAGCTTGAACTCTCATTGAAGATTATGTGTTTGATGTTAAAGGTGAAGACTTCACCATTGACAAATGAAGAGAAACAGAAGGATAAGTTCAAAGTTTGAACTAAGAAAAAAATTCCCTAATTTTACACATTTTTAGATAAGCTAGTAGAAATTAGCATGTTTACCCATATTTTAATATTTTATTTTAGGAGTGCCATGTTGACACAAATGATGGAAGTACTTGATTGAGTCAAAATATTAAGACGAAAAACTAGAATAGCAACCTTTTATATTAAAGGACTTAAATAGGAAAAATCTTAAAGTTAAAGGACCAAAGAGATAATAATTATAAAAAACAAAATGAAGGATGTAATTGAATGCCTAAGAGTTTGTAGTTTGGTCTAAGGCTTATAAATAAAGTGACCATATCATAGGACTTCTAACGTAAACAAAGTTAACCTATGATTTTGAAATGGTAAATTTGGATTTTTATGAAAACACAAGTTAAACAAAATGATAATAGAAATAAAACAAAATTCTCAAGGAAATGCTAGGAGATAATGTTCTTTTAAATGGTAAAAGAACTCTAAAACATGAGAATAATTTTAGAAAATATTTGATGAATTAAACCTTAAAAAATGTTTGATAAAGTTGGCTACTTATAAAAGACTTGATCAATTAGGAAATGAAAACAAAATAATTTAAATTTAAAATTATTTAAAAAAGAGGGAAATGGGCTCAAAAGTTATTGTTTAAAAAAGGTTTGGTAAAAGTTAGAATTAATTTAATAGACCTAAAAACCAAAATTCAAACTAAAAAAGGAAAGAAATTAGCCTTAGTAAACTTCATGGGCCAATGGACCTAAATAATTTATTGTAGATATTTTTTTCAAAAGAAGATTGGAAATATAAAATCAATTTGAGTATAATAAAACACGCATTCACAAATTAAAGTTAATCAAATACAATTGAATCAGAGATGGAACCGAATCCAGGTATTCCGCATTACCATCGTTTTTGATCCTTTCACGTAGATCCGGGGTACGTAATAAGGTTCCCTCTACGTACTAACATGTGGTATCAGAGAGGTTATGTGATCGGATTGCTGGAAACGGAGGTTTTTCAGTTTTTCATCTCATTTGGTTTTCCGTTGTTTTTGATTCATTTTTTAGTTTTTTTGTATATATAATTGCGTAAAAGTGGTATACATAAGGTTAGCTACGAAAAACGGGTCAAAAACGGGCCGAACGGAGCGAAAAACGGAGTTTCGGGACGTCAAAAATCTCCTCCGGCATCAGAGGCGTGACAGACATTCGGGATGGGATCGAGCCCCCACGGAAGGAGCGTACGAGACCACGCGGCTCCCGTACAGACCGTCCACGAGTCCGACACGTGGCATGCTGGATGCGCGACACGTGTCGAAGCGTTTGGGTCACGCGTGTGCAATGCACGCACGCCCACGCGGCCACGCTCACCGATGTCAGCGATGACGTCAGCTGTACGAAGGAGCTACAGTACCAAAAAAATCCCAAAAATTCCAGATTTCTCGTAAGGTACCCCAGGGTGTTTTGGGTCAGTTTTCGGGTTCGGAAAATTTATAAAGTAACCTTTTTCTATTTTTCTGGATTTATTACATATGTAATAAATTAAGGTTTAACTCCAGGAAAAGAAATTAAGGTATTATGAATCTAATTTCGATTCAATTTTCATGATTCGGACTACGTATGAGGGAGATGCATGACGGTCTCAAGTCTCGGGTCTCATTTCAGTGTTTGGGATTGCATAATAATCAATCGGGAAAGGAATTGAGACATTCTGAAGCCATTTTTGAGTGAATTTTCGTACAACAAACTTGCCATAAGGGAGATACATGAGGTTGTCGTGTCTCAGAAGGTCGGTTCAGTATCCGGTGATGCATGATAGTCACTCTACTGAGATTTTTCTTTTAAGAGGGTCTCAAATAAAGTTTTCGGAGAATGTCTTCAGCACGTGTGTGTGACAATGAGATTGTGTTAGAGTAGTGCCCTAAAGGCAATCTCCTTTAGCGCGTTTTGTACATACTTATGTATAAATAAAGAAAGGCATTT